>JAJVSH010000035.1:733880-875407 GCA_021460005.1 Tetramorium alpestre | reverse complement strand
AATACAATAAGTAAAAAGAGGGATTTAATATATCTGAGAGAATCATGAAGCACAAAATGGACTTTATATTTTCTTCATAGCATCCAGACTGTAATATCCTGCGATATATCTGATCTGCTCGTAAATTTCCGCGAAAGAAAGTAAAACGGCCGGAGGGAGACGAGAACGTGGCGAGCGAACGAACGATATATACGTCGCTTTCTTATTAACCGTTTCTTTCTTCCACGGATGATGATGGAAGGACGTAACGGAAATTTCCCGGGCTATTGATTCGTATCGATAACGTACGTCGGGTGATAATTGTGTCCTATGTATCATCGGAAGGGATAATAACCGGAAGGTGATCAAATGACCCGTCATTTTTCAAAAAAAAAAAATAATAATGCTTCATGAAAGAATACACATAGGATGAAGAAAAACATACATGAAAGGCTTACGATTTACGACTGTGATTTTCCTTCTAATAAACATAGGAAGATACCCTATACGTTTGCTAATTAAATTATAAATTTTCTAGAATTCCTCTCATGTTTTTAACTTCAATATCTAGTTCCAAATCATAGATATGACGTATTATTATCGAAATTCTGATGATGCCAGCAGACTTTTTCGACCTTTGTCGAGGGATTAGTGATAGGTAATTACATCGCGCTTCATTTCACTCTAAAAGCTGATTCTGTGAAGGCCTGAGAGGTATTACCGTCAGTGCCACGAAGGGACAAACGTCGGGTGTGGCTTATCTGAACGGACGAGCGGTTTCACCGGAATTTGCTTGTAACCGCTTGTAGCCACATTGCACGCTGGTTCAGTATGTTGAAGTAGCGTGTATAGTAATTACTTAACAAAGTAAATATGATTTCACACGCTCATATATTCCGGAAATATTTTTTAAACTACTTAAGTTAAGATGGAAATAAATAGTAAGTTATTTATAATATGTATGAAGTATCATCAATCAATATCATAAAAAAATATTAAATAGAAAGTCTTTTAAAATTTTACTGTGTCGAAAATCTGATTTTCATGAAATAAATATAAGCTATCTCATCTTATTATGTGGATATTATTACGGAAATAAGAGAGAAAAATAGAATGCTACGTGATTAAATGTTGAAAAATATCGTATATTACAAGAAACAATATTAGCGCTTTAAAATTGTAATATTGACAAATCATAATATTGAGGTTATTAGAGTTTCAAATAATTTTTTTTCGAAATAGCTTTTTTATTTGCAGTTCCAAACTCGAAATTTGTTTGAATAAATATAAGTACATGAGATTTTCTGCTCTATACAACCGACCCAATTCTGTCTACTATTATCTATTTGGATTTCTTAGAATATTTAACCCATGAATTTATTAACTAATTTATCGTATATGTGATCCCAATATTAGCAATTAATTACATTGTTACATATATTAAATTTGATGCAATAGCTGACAATTAAATAACCAAAATAATAAATCTTCAATAGATTTAATAAAGCCTTCTTTTTGTATTCTTAATATTTTATTATTAAAAGCGAAATCTAATTATCAACTATGGATAATATTCTATATACGTCAAACACATATAAAGCACATTTTCATCTTACAATTAGTATCTGATTATGTTAAGTTATATTTATTTTATTATAAAATTATATTTTATATGTAATATCATTCATCTAACTTTCATAAATCATCTTTTATGCAAGTGATGACAAGAAGCTTTCTCACATTTTGTCGTGAAATCAATAATAAATTACTAATAAAATTATTACATGTTAAAATTACGACAAAATTATCTTATCACCGCACCGAAATTACTTCGCCTCCAATCATTATAATTTCACTATCGATTAATATTCGCCGCTTCTATCGTTCAATTTAGTCGGCAGGAGTGCCATACTAAGACGTCTATGGTGGATACATAATGGGGCAAGTACGTGGCGCGTAGTACGTGCCACGTAGCCGGCTTATCAGAAGCGTGCAGAGGGTAGGCAGGCTTATCGACTCAACGGCTTGACAGGCTTCCACGTCCTTTCCCACCTTTAGTAGGTGGAGCGTCGAAAGATGATGAGTGCCGATCGAAGGACCCCGGGGACTTTCAGCAGTTCTCTCGGGGTCATCCTCGGTAAGCCCTGTACGAAGTCACTGATGCGTCGTGAGGAAGGAGATAGCGGACCACATTCGTGGTCGACGCTGACCGATATTACGTGCTTAAGAAGCTCATGGCTGATATGACTATAGTGGTAAACAGAGTTTCGTCTCACCGGGCACCCTCTTTCCGGATCGGCTTAGCGCGAGCAAATATATTCCGCGCCACAGCGGATCGGAAAAGTCGGGAAAGAATTAGTCGGTCAAATATGGGGACCGCCTGGTAATCTTCTTATCGGCATTCGCGTTTCATCGAGTCGTACTTAGTGGGCTAAGTTCAGATAACTATGCTGCTTATAAAAAGAAGTTTAAGACCCTTATCGAGACGAATTCATATTGAAGCTAATATAGCTTTCACTTTGAGTCTCTAACATGAGAAAAGATCTCACATAATAGTTTCGTTTAAAAATATCTCTTACAATTTTTTGAAAATGTATTTTGTACAGAATATAAAACATATTTTTTTTCTGCTATTTTTCGTGTAGCAGATTTTATTAACTATAAAACGTGATAAATTATCAAGTTTTCCTAGTTCATATTTTTATACCTTATATGTATTTGATACATGCGGTTCGTATAACACGGATATCGATGTAAACGAACAAGAAGAATAGAATGTATGAATTAGAATGTAGTACTTACAGATTGTAGTGCACATCTGCCATGTTCGGTCGATAGCGAAGAGCTTGAACGAACGCTTCTTCCGCTTCGGCTACTCGCCCCTGCTCGCTGAGAATGCTGCCCAAGTTGCCATAAGCTAGAATCAGCGTAAACAATATTTAATTTAATAAAGTGAAGTGTTGGTTAGCGAAATATATCAAATATTAAAAGATTCCAATCGATGACTATTTAGCATAAAGATAATAAGTATCATAAACACAAAAAGATGGACTTTGAAAAATGTAAAAAATGAAGCATTGAAAAGAATAATATAGTGAAATACGGCGTCTATATAGGAAACTGACAGCAGCAAACTAATTATTAACGGATGGCACGACGTACAGGTGCGAAATACGTCTTACGCTTTCGGTGTTAATTATTATCCTAGCGGCAATTACTTGAGAATTATCACGATCAAGATACGCCCGCCCATCATTTCTCTGCTTACGTGCTCGCTTGTAGTTGAATATTCAACTCGTTAAATGATCAGCAGGAAGTGCCCCGGGAACATAGTTACATGCAGCGCGCACGCACACCGCACCTATATACATCACCTCCCAGACATAAAGGTTAATATTTTCGTAGTTATTATACTTCCAGCGCTATTATGTGATATTTGAAGTGCAATTTGCACAGAACACTTTACGATTTGAGTGATATTAATTCTGGCAAATCTAAGTACGTGAAATAAGACCATTTCAGAGCAAAATTAAATATCTGCGTAATACACATCGAATACTGTTCTCATTAAATTGGATTTATAGTTTTATTAGATAAACGTTTTTCAACGATTAAATATTTATATACCTTCTTTTTTGCTTTTAATCACTTTAAATATAGATAGCTTTTTAATATTACTTTCTAGAGATTTTAACTGTGTGTATAAAGTAACAGAAATATTCAATTCAATTATTATATTTTAAATTTTATCAGCACGCTTTTTAGACGTATATCCAATTGCAATTGATATGTTATCGCTGTGTAATCAGTGGAAATTGCAGTTAGTCGAGAGAAACGGTGCTATATATACGCGCGTTAAATCAACGAGTAGACGTCAACCCGACGGCACAATGACTCCGCGGCCTCGGCGGGGCAAAGGGGAGAATGTACGCAGCTGTGAGGTGCAGGCTGTTGAACAGGAAGGAGGGGTGGGCCTGCGGAAGGGATGAGAATGAGCACGGATGCGTCGTCCGACGAATACGCGAGCGAGCGAACGCGTCGGCGCGACCTCTGAACCAACAAAATGTAAATTTATTTCTCGTAGCGGAGCAGCCTGTTAACACGGTAACACGCAATTTCTGTCGGTGCAATTAAAACGCGCTGCGACGTCGCTGCTGGCGCCGGTAGCAGCGCGTTGTGTCGGCGTCAGCTCGCGTGACCGTTCGCTCTACGCCGCCACCAACCCCACTCTCACTCTCGATCTTTGTCCATTCCATTCCCCTTTGCGGGAACATTAAAAAAAAAGTGGATGAAGATTAGATGGGAATGAGAAGCATTCCGAGAGAGAGAAGAGACGAGATTGTCTCGTGAGAGCAAATGCTGGGTCGCAGAATTAAGATGAGCAACTCTGGGATTATTAATTTTAAAAAATGTGGGGATACAGAGGCAAACTTCTTTGATCAAAATTTGAGCATGTATGTTACAGTTTTCTTTTATTTTTACATATCAAGTCAAATTGGACGGGTTTTTTTTGGACGAAAATTGTAACGGGAATGTTACATGTAATGAGTTGTAACGATTGTAGCGAGAGAATCTCATTTCTTCATATTTATATATATGTATACATTCATATAAATGATTATTAATAAATCTTAGTGATATTTACGTCAATTTCATTATAAAATTGTTTGATTTTATTTTTTGATATATTGAAGTGATAAAAGTTGAACGCAGGCTGAGTTTAGAATGCTCGGGATTAAAGCGAGCGAGAGTGCATAAATAATAAAATGGGTTGAGTGAGATAATCTTAAAATAACGTAATGCAGCCGATGACGTGGAACAGATGCGCAGCGCTGATGTGCGGCACAATTAATACGAACTACTGTCCGGTAGATTAAATCGCGCAATCAATCGTTAGATTATCACGAAAGTAAATGGAGCGAATAGAGTGTAAAAAGTGGCAAAGACGGATGGCGCTCCCGAGTAGTACGCATGTGAAGGAAGGAAGAAACGGGTAACTTATATGGCCGATGTACTGCATCGAGTTTAAAAACCAAATATCCATCTGTTTTTCCCTTGTAAATTTATTCGCAAAAAGATCATACTGTTTGTACTTTCAAGGCACTTTTTAATATACGAAATAGGAAAACGTTGCGAAATTGCTTTCAATATACTCGGTATATATAACAGCGAGAATATAGGCGGCAACAGTCGTGGAAGAGGTCAAATTAATACGGCAGGAACTCGTTGCGTCTCTCTGGCAATATACTCGCGTTGTATCGCGCGGATGAAACGCGTTACAGAAACGAAGCAAAAATTCTCGCCAGCGAGAGAGAAGCCGGCCGTAGCAGTTACGTTCGCGGGACTGTAAGTTAAAATAATTACGAAAAAGTACACCGTGGAGGATAAGCGCCGTATGAAAGTGGATAAAAGGTGAAAAAAGGTCCGGACGGATTAGAAGGGTGCATTAAAGGGAGAACCCGACGGATGAGAAGAAACGAGAAACTCGCGTATGCTCTTAACGCGCGTATATGTTGGCGCGCATAAGACGTTTCCGTCAGATAGATTAAAAATATGAGAGATATGCAGAGCTAGAAGAAGCGAGGGAGAGAAACAGTTAATCTTTCAGTGCATTAAGCAATCGCGCATAGGGAATTATGTAAGAGATACGATTATTGTCCTACTTTGTTCATTGGAATTATTAGAAAGTATTTATTGAAAGTGTTTATTGGACACTGGATAGACACTTCTAGCTTTTATTTGTAAAGATAAAAACTTCAATTAAATTTCTTTAAATAATAATAAGTATAATACAGATTTCAATATATTTATCTATAAATATTTCCTTTTAAATATTTCGGGCAAAATTATTTTGTAATCACTTTGACAAAGATCACGTTAAAATTATTTTAAAATAAAAGTTTTTTTTATAACAAAATTCCCTCTAATTCTACTGCTTCATGTAAAATCAGTATTTTTTGCATACGGCAAGTATCTGCGTTAGAGTTAACATATAAAATATATGTTAAGTCTTATCAGAATATATAAGATCTTGTAAGAAATCGTATGTAGAGGGAAAAAACGAGGAAGACAAAGCGCAGTAGAAACAGAAAAAGAGGGGCCAGACTTTTTTCTTATTGCATGCCGCGTATACATCTTTCCGATGATTTTATGGACATGGTAGGTGCATAGTTGCCTGCGCCGAGGTGTAAGATGAACAGACGGGATAACACATGCCCGTCGGTGCTACAATGGCTCTGGCGTTATAGCGAGAGAACAGGCGGCGCGCGATACCCGTCGGCTCCGTCGGCTGGCAGGGAATTTCACTTTTACACGGTCGTATATTTCGCGGCGGTGACGCGCCTATCGGGCTTCGATCAACGCGCAATGGCTTTTTATTATTAATGCGCGCGGCACGTTTTACTATCTTTATGTCTTTAATCCGCCTGGCGAGGCGGTAACGCACGGGACACCGGTTGTTCTCCTCCCTTTTTTTATGACTCTCCGTGTATAAAGAGTGACGTTCTCATAGATATTGTATGCATTTAAAGGCTCGTAGTCAACGACGGAATGGTCGCAGCTAATAAAAATGTCATCGGCGGTGACGATACTTTATGAGATATTGAGACGTTGGGTCTCGGTTGGGTACATGATCGCAATGTCGTTAAGAAAATTCATACATTATTCAAAAAGTGAGAAATTTTAAGTAGCTACTCTACTTGATGAAAACTGTCAGATGCACTTTGATATCTTCTTGTTCTTCTTTACCCGTCATCTTTTCCCTTTTGTTTATCTCTCTACATATATGTTTACAAGCACATATATTGTATGTACAAATTTAATTAGTCTCTCTTTCGATATTTTTTCTTAAACTTCAATTAATCAATCGCTTACCTTTCGGAGGATTGACGTGCAGCGCGGATCTGTACAAGCTCTCCTCGTCCCTCCAGTCGGCATTCCTCACGAGCGTTTTCGCTGACATCACGCCGATGAGGATCGCCGTTCCCAACAGCACCGCTCTGCCGCACGCTCTGGACCCGTTTCGCCTCGCTATCCGGTAGCATCCGGATACCGCGGCGCCGACCACCAAACAGGCGCCCACGCTGGGCAGGTACAGTATCCTCTCGGCTATAACGAAGCCCACGTAGAAGAACAGATTGCTCGCCGGCAGGAACGGGAGCACGAGGAAGCCCAGGGAGACGGCGACGGCGGTGGCCGCTGTTTGTCGGCCGCCGACGTTAACGCCGTTGACGCCGCCGTTGACGCTGCTCGGCCTCTTGGCACAGTGACAATCGCCGAGCGGACTGTTATTATTGTTGTTGGCCGCCCGACAGCCGTCCGTGTGGCAGCCGCCGGTGCGTCTGCCGGCGCACACGGGACACCTGGACGACGCCGATCGTGGATACGTCTGCTGGAGCAGGCCCGTCACCCAGTCCCGGCGGGGTCGTCGCAGACCTCTGATGGCCCAGAATGTCGCGCCGATGAGAACGGCGTACAGGCACACGGATTCGAGATTCCGCGGGTCCCACGGGCTCGTTATGCGCGGCACGGCATCCATCGACCAATCGAAGCTCAGCGTGCTCGGGCACAATAGCATTCTAGCGCTGGCCGCCGGCAGATACAGGAACGTCAAGCCTCGCGTAAGCCGCGACGGATGCCTCGCCGTCGGATTATCCGCGCTTGCGAACTCCGGCCTGCTGCCCGCGAGCCTAATCCGGCCTAGCGCGAGCAGCGCGAGACCGCCTGTCAGAATGCCGACACTGCGACCCCGGGTGAATCCGCAGTTACCCTGAAATTCAACGGACGACGGGTATGGCATTACTCGTACAGTTCATTGTGTTGCATCGTGCTTCGCGAGTTCGGTTAAACTAGGTCAAACGTTTCGCACGCAATAGACACGTGTGGTATGCGCTGTATAAGAAACTATTTAATCTCCTGGGACTTGCAACAGCTAAAATCAGACGTTTATGTTCTATCGCCTCGATGGTTATTGCAAATTTCAACTGAGGATACACGTATATACGTCGAGCTCCAATAAAAATCCATCTCTAGAAATCTACTCATATTTTGTATACACTGGCAAAAAATCTGGTTAAAAACGGACGAATCAGAAAATTTTTTGTAGGCGTGATCAAATATTCTGGTTATTATAATAGAACTCTGTACTTTATAATTTATAATGACCAGAATTCCTATTATAATAACCAAGAATATTTGATCACGCCTACAAAATTTTTCTGATTCGTCCATTTTTAACCAGAATTTTTTTCAGTGTATACAAAATATGAGTAGATTTCTAGAGATTGATTTTTATTGGAGCCCGACTCGGTTCATAACACACTTTGTTTCGCCGTAATAAAGAGAATAGACGTCATAGATTTAAAACACCCAAGTACAAGATAAGGATGCAAGCGCGCACTCTGTGCTGCGACACACGTGTCTGAACGTGATGCATGCTCGCGCGAGTATACGTATATAAGGAATAATAAAAATACTGTGGAAATGTATTACGAGATATCGCGGGAAATATGATACTGTAATAATGCGACGCAACGGTATTCCTGTTGTCAGTTCATCGGCTATACGTTGTTTCTGTATTGTTATGGTGCGTCCGTGCTCTTTTTTTCTCATGAATAAGCAGAAAGGGAAAAGGAACGAATTGGAAGTATGAAAGTCTTCACAGTTGTCGAGGCAATGTTTGCCTCGGTGAACGCGGCATCGCATCCGACCGGAAAGTAGTTTCGGTCGGATGGAAAGGAGAAAATCGTTGGTCCGACGAACAAGACGGGTCTCCGCTACACAATGCTCGTGTTGACGAAACGTGAAGGGATAACAGATGCTTTGCCGCGCTCTTCGTTCGCGATGGACAAACAAATTGTTATTTAAGAACGGCAGATCAGTGGATTCTTACGTTACGAAAAATCTAATTTTCCATCCAAGTGAAATCGTAAAACAAAAATTATTTTAATTTGATGCCATTGAATGAAATAATAATACAATGAAAAATAAAGATAAATTTCAAGAGAAGCAATTGAAAAGTTGTAGCAATTAAAAAACAATGAACTCCTGAATACTGAATTACTGAATAATTATTTAATAATCGATATATTCATTCGATATTTTTGTAGTGTAATTAGATAATAGATTTATATCATTATAAATCTTTACAAAATGGGAAATACTACAGGGACACGTTTTCTAGATTATATTATTAGATTATATTGAACTATACGAAACTCGTGCGAAGAGTCTTAATGAAATTTCTGTCCGCAGTAACCGCGGCTGGAAACGCGATTCGAAAGTTACACAGACAGTCGGATCAGGCTGAAATAATAGTTTGCGGTGAATTTATAATTCACGTTAAGCACGATTACGCTCTTCGCCGAGACACTCGTCTCGCATCTCGGACTGGAACTGGCGCAAAGTGTGCCACAAAGTTCGTTAAAAAAGTTAGCTGACGCGAAATTGAATGCCACGTCGCCGTGTTTAAGGACGGTGTCGCGCACGTTTTACTGCACGTTGCTTCCGGTACGCCTTATTACTTCGCATTATCCTTTCTCTGTTCGACTCCACTCTTCCCCTTTCTCTATTCCAATTTTGTATTATTCCGAAGTTTCTTGCGCGCCACGAGTTCGAGCGTCGCAAAAGAGAAGAGACACTACACGGGAAGATTTGTCGAGGCATGGCCGTGAATAGTTTAAAGCTCGCCTTAATAAACGAACGATACGTCGCGCTTCGTGCAAACTTCCGCCAAGTTCGTTACAACCGTAAGATGTAATTTTCCGGACGATGCGAGCGGGTTACGACGGGGCGGCTGCATCCGCGCGGCGCCAGTGGCTCCGTAACCGCTAATTCCGGACCGAAACTTTTGCTATAAAGACTTTCTGTGACAGCGACAATTATCCGTATTACGTACAATAAGGCACTCTGCATGTTTCACAATGACAGTGTAACATTGTGTGGTTAAATGTTAATTTTTCTGTGATGGTCGTTCTAAAAAACGATATTATTAAATGTTTTAGAGAGTTTCCGGTGACAAATCAATCTTTTTTTTTTATTCTAAACAATCTGCCCATTCCGAATTGACGTTAATNGATGCTCTGTATAAATAAATAATAAAAGACACTGTGTAATTTATATATAAAATGTATTGAATGCGATAAACTCGCTGTTCGCTTATATTAAATTTAAATGCTGCTAAAGCTTTTATCTCTCTTTTACTTCTTAAAAAACCGTAATCGCGCATTTAAATTCCAAATGTCTCGATAATCCGAATACGTTCTTGCATCCGGATATACTGGAATTAGTTTAGATTATCGAGGTTGCACCATAATTGTCGTAATTCCATCACTTATCGCGGATTTTCTATTTCGCGACGATATTGTTTTATCTTCGATAAAACAGCCAACGAAGCATCCAAAAGGAAACAAACGTCACAGAGCCGGATTTAACGTCGCGGCGATATTTCACGGGGAGATATCCAGCCGGCTGTTCGATACTCTCGCTGAATCGATAATCTGAAAACCAGATTTTTCCAATTACTTCGCGATCGTTCCGGACAGTTCGATCGTAACTTAATAAATTTCCGCTCTCCGCCCTTCGCGCGCTTTCCGCGTCCATCCCGGTTCTAGTTCTCATCTGCCGAACGTCACGTCTCGTTTGTCTCTCCGGATCCCGCTGCAGCTTCCGCCGTTCCACGCATATTTCCGCGCGGCCGGACAAAGCGAGCAGAAAACGAGAAAGAGTAAGTACCATTGCTAACGCCGGTGACGTTTCCGCTGTCGAATAGTGAGACATTTCCGTTTTGGATTTCGTTATTTACACGAAAAGAACTGCAATCTTATTTCAACAATTATGTGTTGCGCTATGTTAAGTTTTGTAGCATAAAAAATAATAATAATTTAAATAACTATAAATAATTTTATTAAAATTATTATTTGGTACACAAAGATGTATTACTTATTTAAAATTTCTAGCCTCAACAAATAATCTTTCCTAGCACTTTAATGCGCCATTGAAGCACTGCAGGTTTTCATGGGGAAACAGTGCGAACGGTTTTACATTCGACGGTGAATACCTTGAGCTGGACGAAAAAGGGGAGGAAGCCGCAGAGGGATGCAGCCGACATGCGCGAGCGCGAGGACGGGAGGGAAATATAATAAGAAGAGAAATATAAATGGGAAAAGGGGATACGGAGAGCAAACGAGAAGAATGAAAAAGACGTGTAGAGGCCTCAGAGGCGCTCGGAGGGACGTCGGAAAATGCGAACGATCCTCTTGGCACCCCTCCAACCGCGTAGATAGGGGGAGAGACGGGTACACGTCATGCATCACGCGAGGCGTCCGGTGCATCCAGCACATCCGGATGCACCGCGCGCGAAAGGAGATGGCGAACGGGGGTTTTGAGGATTGGGAGGGAAAGGGAGTGGCAGGGTGTGAGTGACGACAGTAGGCATCTAAACGCGGAGGCTGGAGAAAGGCGGCTTACCGTGTGTGTGCATCAGTTCGCTGTCTTCGCCAGAATGCAGGCAAGATGCAGCGCATTGCAACGGCACTGCGTTATCGGTTACACGCTTCCCCGAATCCGTACGTGCGCACACGGTATGCCTGTCTTCCGCCTTGTTTCCCTGTCGAAACTTTCACGCTCCACGAAACGAGACGCGCGGATAAACGACGACGGCGGGCGGTGTTCTCGCGCGTGGCAATCGCGGAAATCGTGCGGCGCGTCCGCAAACTGATATCGATTCGTGAAATCCTGTTTTATCCCGATTGTTCGAGGCGAAGAAACGCAAATTTCCAGTTTCGTGTAGTTAGAGATCCATATCTTTATACCAGTGTCCCCTGATACTTTTAAATATGCTTACTTAATATCTTGTATATCTATATCTTGTATCAAGTATTTATATTATATATTTGTCATTTTGGCGAGCACAATAATATATATAAATTACTGACATTTGATTTAAATCTGTTATTCTTGTACAAATATGACGACAACATATAGTTGTATGTACCTACAGCAAATTTAGAGCAAAACCATTAAATATATTTAAAAAATTCAGAACAAGAATGAGTGAAATTCGATAATTTTTTACAGACAATTTCATATTTATAATAAATCTCAAATTACTTCTTCTGTCGGTCTGAATATCTGATTCAGCTGTCGCAAATCCAGCTCTTTACAATGGAAATACTCTACTACAATGGAGAAACTCGATACTGCTGAACTAGATAATATCGTGCCACTTACCTTTCGACTTGGCTCGCCTCGATAGAGTTCCCACAAAAGGCAGAGAGCCAAGGACGATATGCCCGTTTCCTTGGCTAGGGTGGCCAACGTCGACGACACCAGGGCCAGCAGCAGAGGAAACGGCGATCTCGTGCGATTACAATGGGCTGAGTACGTCAGGAAAGATGTCAAGGTCAGGAAACAGGCAAGAAGGTCGGCACGTCCGACTATACCGGCCACAGCTTCACTGTGAATGGGATGGACCGCAAACAGGAAACCCGTGATCGCGTGCGCGAGATTGCTCCTTCCTGGTAGGACCTGCGGAGTGTAATTGCGGATATCTCGTAAGGTACATATGTAAATGTCTTGCGAGGTGATCCTTCGAGTGATGGGAGTGGGGCAAATTAACTCCAACGTTAATTGACTCCACTCCGCCGCGAGGATTGTGCTTGATCAGAGTTTCGATTTAATTGTCTATCGAGTAAATGATCAACAATAGCAACAATAATCTATACGAGATATTAGTAATATATTAACAATTTGTAATTTGAATTTTATAATTTTTCTCAAGATTTTAATATTCTAATTAGTTACAATTTATTTTGTTTTAATAATTAACATGTATTGACGTGAATTTAATACGGAAATATTAACGCTAAAAAAGTAAAATGTGATAGTTACATTTATTCACAATAAAAAAATGAGTTGAAACATATGGATAAATATTTAAATCAAGATATAAAAAGCAACATCAAATATGTAAATATATAAAGGAATGCGATTTGCAGTTTTATGCACAATGTTTGGTAATCGTCGGCAGCAGTCGCTGACGAGGGTTATTCGAAAATTATACAACCCAATGCACATTTACAATAAGAGGATAAAGGATACGGCGAGACGGACGGAATTTCGAGCAGGGAAATTGTATAAATGTCATATATTTTTTCAACGCGCCAAATCGAAAATCGAAGGTGACGACGAAATGGCTCAGAAGGAAAACCGATCGGAATCGAGAGCGAGGAAACACCGCGCGGCGTGACGCCTTACCGGAAATATTAACGGCATGCATAACTCAAAACGCTGCTCTCGAAGTACGAGAAGTACTTTCATTAATACACTTAGACGCAGTTAATTAGCGCGACAGTTTCATTACACGGGAAAGTGCTGTGTGTATTAAATTAACGCGGCTCCTCGTACTTGCCACTTCCTCACGCTCATAATAACGTGCTAAAACGATTTCAGTTGCTAATGAACTTATAAAACGGTATGCAACTTGGATATTACTGCTTATTTTCATGATTCCAAGAAATGTGCCAAGTACATGCTTGCGCTACTACCCGATCATTCTCAATACTCATCCATAGGTAACGTTCTCGACTAAGGGATACATTTCGCGTAGGCAAGTAATATGTAACATAATAAAACTGTTATTATCAACTGTTATTATTCTAATCGGGAGTCTTATATAATAATATAATAATGAAAGCACTTTCTGCGCTCACTTTGAACTTACTATCAATACGAAATATGATAATAAAACATGAAACTCGTGACAAGTATAATGAACTTTGCGTGAGACAAATTTGAAAATTGCCCCGACTACTTCACATGCGAATTCGCAACGTAAAACCATTGCTTGTCAACCTGAAATATCATTACATTAATAATATCGTCAAATGCCAGTTGCAATAAATAGTTTGCTAGTAGCAATATAATTAAAATTAATCCTTGAAAGTGACGCATTTTTCGTTTCCCTTTATTATTTACGAATAAACAAAAAAAAATAAAATGTTACCAAGAAAACATTTCTTTTAATAAATTTTATCGATTAGAAAACTTATCAATTCTTAAAAGAATTATAAAAGATGTATAAACAAAAATAGGAGGAAAATATTCTTAATATTCTTATATTTTTAACATATTTAGAATATTTTATATTACATTAATTCATATTTTTCTTAATTATGTTTATTTATGTAAAATCATATTAACGTATATTTAATGTTAACAAAAATAAATAAACGTGTATTATATAAATATACATTAGACAAATATACACACACATATATATATATATATATAAATATTTGTATTAATGTAATATATGTAAATAGAGTAAATGTAATATAAGTAAATAGAGTTATATAAATTATGTATATTATAATGTATTTTATAATGTATATACTGATGCAGAAGAGAGAGAGAGAGAGAGAGAGAGAGAGAGAGAGAGAGAGAGAGAGAGAGAGAATATAAATGTTCTACTAGCAAAGAAAAATTATTTTTAAAAGGTATAAGGAATTTAAAAGGTATAATGGCTTTTTTATTGATTTGAGTTAAAGATGGAAGATCAAAGTGATTTTGGTGTATTTTTGTTTTTATTAATATATATTTATCAATTTAATCATTTCATAAACTATTATATAAAGATTTTTGTAAAATATAGATTTTGTAAAGCTCAATTAATTTTACGATTGTTTTTTTGACCACTTTATTTTAATTTTTTCCATTTTAGTTTAAATAAACAACAAAACCCTTTATCAAATATAGAAATTCTTGAATTTGTTAAAATAACTTGTTAGTATGTATTGATTAATACTACATTTGCGTTGACCGTTATGTTTCTCCGTTGTTTCAAATGTAAATCACGTGAAAATTGATAATTTGATCCTTAAGTATTGTAGTACATATTGTAATACCTTACATATTACTATTGAATATTTTATTTACGCAAAAAAATTAGATCACTCAATATCAATTTAATATCACACATAACACATTTTACAGTACAGAGTAAATACATTTCCATAAACCGGGATTATTCTTAGAACTAGCAGTTCGTAGAAAAGCTATAGCATCGTATACAAATGTTACGGATATTGAAAAATAAGCCTAATCATTGTAAAATGTCCATTTTCTTCATTGCGTTTCTCTGGTATCAATGATTTCGCTTTATCAAAACTTTATCAGAGCTTTTTATATGAAAGTATAATTAAGTTTGATGTCATTTTAGTAAGTGCATAGATGAGCCTTATTTGAATTAGCATATGTATAATTAAATTTGATTTAAATTAACTGTATAACTGTTATAATTAAACTTGACGTAATTTGTCACATGTATAATTAAATTGTACTTCATGTGACTCTTCAAAACGTCATTAAAACATGCCGAAGTTAAATACTGGCAAAGTTAAACACGGTGACCGAAAGAGGTGATGTAAAATTAAAGTCTCATTAGGATGATAGAACTTCGTTGCGGCTCTTTTGATCCCCCAACGTATCCGGAAGTTCTATTTGAGATGTTCGCGTGTTACG
This sequence comes from Tetramorium alpestre, assembly GCA_021460005.1. NCBI lineage: Eukaryota > Metazoa > Arthropoda > Insecta > Hymenoptera > Formicidae > Tetramorium > Tetramorium alpestre. Next base: position 859,909 of record JAJVSH010000035.1, on the reverse strand, counting down.
CCGAATCGCCATTACAGTTCCTTTTCATGACTGCCCCATCGCCCCTTCCGGAATAAGAGGAATCCCAAGCTAACTAAAACGAAGTGACGTCGTAAAATTAAAACCTGCGCAGCAGGCTTATGGCAAAGTTAAACGGGCTCTCCCTCGTTATTTGAATTCTGCTGCCGACAATTCTCTGAAGATGTGCTCCGGCATAGATAAAATAAGAAGGATCTTCCGTGGCTTTATTTCGAATATAAAACGAATCTAGGATTACCTAATAGGTGGATTCATAACGCGACTGCGAAGCAAATTGCGCTTCTTCTAATTTCCCCCGACAAAACCGTGTAAATTAATCGTGCTACAAGGACTGTGGTGTAATTAATGGAAGAAGAATTAAGAATAAGCCTACCAAAGCAGATGCCTAAATCTTGATTTATTGTCGGCCTCGCTCACTTGAACAAACAATTTACACGTAATAGAAACAAAAACAATGGAAATAAAATTTGCTAATGATTAGTTTTTTCGTTGGGTATTGATAAATTACAAATAGACTTCAGACTTTATATTAATCCATTATGATACGTTGATCTTTATATCGAAAGAGGAATATACGGGCGTTAACGATAATATTTCGACATCGGATGGACTTTTATGATTTTATTTCTGACAGCCACTATATCGTTGAATATTATCAAAACTCTCACGTGATATGCACTCTACAGGTGTCACCGTTAGCTCCTTTCTATCACCTTGGCATAAAATCTGTATGCTATTTGTCACACAATCATTCTCTTATTTGACGCAACAAAATTCTTTTAATTCTACCGTGATGTATGTAATTCTTGTTATCGACGGTAATTCATTTATTTGCTTCGTAAGACGATATCTAGAGATTGCGGAAGCGATCACTCACCTTTCTGGCGACCTTGACCACGAGCACGGTGCAGGCGGCATGTAATGCCACGTTCACCAGATGGTAGCCCCAGGGTTCGAGGCCACCCAGAAAATGATTCAGACGAAAGGTGGCCACACAGAGCGGTCGATAGCTTCCGTGCGAGCCACGTTCCGTCAGCGGTGTTCCCCAGAAGTCATTCTCGAACAACCGGTACCATGGTGTGCTCGCCAGCAGGTCAGGGTTTGTCAAGATGGCTCTTCTGCAACAAACAAATAATAGTCGAGATTATATACTAGTATCATAGAACGTGAAAATTATATATACATATAAACTTTATTTATATGCATATGTGTTTTATTTAATTGTAGTTTAATTATAAATTATAATTTGATAAATTATTATATAACTAAATAATGAAATTATTGATTTATAGTAAACCGTAATAATTAAATATGCTTCATTATTAAATATTGATATAATGATGAAAATTCGCGAAAGTTAATAGAATTTTCATTTGAATTCATGCGGATTATAATCCGGTTTACGCTGCAAAAAGTGAACTAGTTATGGAAATAACAAGAATTGGCAAAATCGCATTTTTGTTTTAGCGTGTTGCAATTCGCCGTGTAACTTAATCAGTGTATTGTAATAATGTAATCCGTATTAGGTTACCAGTGCAAGCCGTGTTAAAAATAGCGAGACAGGTATTATTATACCTAATGGAATTCGATCCGCGGTTAAAATAAAATAAGCCGTTTCTCTCTCAATTTGCCTATTTTCCTGCCATGCCGTGCAATTTAAAACGGGACTTGCAACATTTCGGTCAGTTCATCGCGTTAACCGCATCAACCGAAGTTCTCGGGCCGAATGCCAACGACAAATCATTCGGGGTGGCATTTAATAAACCATTTTTATCTCGCGTCCATGAATTAATTACTTGGGCTACGGACACACCACCTCATATATGTATATACGTATTAGTTGGCAGAAACAATTTTCGCGCCCGTTATCGATCGTTCGTTTCCTATCAGCGTGTAAATATCAATGTATCGACGTATTCAGACCTTGTTTGAGTGTTTTGTTTTCGGAGAATAAAATTGAAAATTAATAAAGAATAGTATTTGTTTGATGGAATATTTAACAAAATAGCTACATTATATTAGATAATTTTTTAATTTAAACATTCTGAAAGGAAAGGATGTAGAAAATAATAATACTGAAATAATAGCATGTATGCAGAAATTGCCAACTATAAAAATTTTAGATTTGTATATTAGTACATTCTATGTTTCATGTTTTCAAAAATCATGTGTTAGTGGAAAAGTAAAAAATAATAAATTCTTGTATACATTTTAACAAATTTTAAAGTTCAAACTTTGTGGGTCACGAAATAAGTGTGGGTCAACGATAATACAATTAGTTAAAATTACCGTTTATGTAGGGTACTCGTTATTATCGCCTATTTCGCCGGCGAAGCAATCGTACGTGAAGATCACTTACATAGGTTGTCGTGTGTGCTAGCCTACGAAAACGGTTACGACGGCGATAGCGCTGCGGTGAAACGGTCTTATCGCCCGGCCTTATATCGTCGGTCGCACACTCACGTGTACATACGTGTACATATATTTCCACGTGTAAGAACTGCAAAGTGTATTTCGAGCACTTCATGAATCTAAGAGCCGTTGGTCGTTCTTGGAGAAAGCGGTGGAACAACGACGTAGCCGCGCACGAGGATCGCAATGCCGTTTGCCTAGCGTACTTTTGTCTCTTTATTGCGGTCTTAAATGTAGAAGCTATCGGTAGAGTGCTTCGAGAGTATTCAATAAGAGAAACAATAATTTAGAAACGCTCATTTCTCATTAACGATACTCGTGAATCGTTGAATGAATGTAGATTTGGTATTACGGAATGCTTATAGAGCATAAGTAAGAAGAAATGCATATAAGAGAACAGGAAGCGGGGAGAGAATTTCAACGAAACGCACGTAGAAGTAATTTGTTCAAAAGTAATAATACAAAGTACATACTTTTATATTTTAAATAATGCTTTGCATAGTGTGAAAGCAAGAGATTATTGATGCATTTATTTAAGAGATATTGCAATTTTTCGCAGTAATATACGTGTTTTACAATAGTATAATTTTACGAACTGTATTATGAATGATCACTATTATGAAACTGTATGATAAAAAATATCGGATCAGTGGCAGTTATTGAATTCGTTTTATAAAGCAAGATGCAAATTATGTCATCTTTTCTTAGTTACATTTTCAATTACCTACCATTGTAAGTAAATGATATGAAAAAAAATTACGTAATATAAAGAGATAATACTGGAATAAAATATCATGTACAAATGTTGCGATAATTTTATATTGTATAATAGAAGTACCTTTCAAATGCAATCTTTTCAAGATTAATTTGTGGACTCAAGGTAAAATCATGGAAGACGATACGCAAAGAAAGCCCGTAATTACGATCGCATTTTTACATTAAAGAATTCTTTCTTGACTTCGTGAAAGGACATAATTGAACCCTTACACGGCTAAATCCGCTTCTTTCCGCAGAGAAAGGAAGGAGATTACCACAACGACGATGTACAAGTGTCGCTTTCGTGAAATGAATAAAGCTAAACGATAACGTTTTACGCGGCTTGTAAGTCTATTTATACTTCAAAGTTGCGCCGGAGGAAACGCTTTCATTTAACTCGAATCATTTCAATTGCCTCTTGGCGTCCTTTCGTTCTAGATACACATTTCGCGAAAAATTATGCAGATAACACGTTCAATAATCCGTTATTTTCGTCCAATTAACGCATCCTGTTGATCGCGCTGTAAAAAGATTTATAAGAAGTGGTAGTCCATGCACTATTGCTCGTTACCACGGTTCGTCGAACTTTTTCTTCGTCGGATCGCATAGACGATCCCTCGCCTCGGGCGCAGAGGCGTTCTAATCGACGTCCGATCAATATTCATGGGTATCGATGAACTCGATGTTTCGGTTCGTCTCCGGATCCCGATACCAAAGGCTACACTCTAGATTGCATCGTCGAGTTGGCTTCGTCAATTTTATATCGAGTAATTTTGAGCACCATAGTTTAACGAACAGCGCGTCCTTGAATACCATTCTTTTCGCTTAAAATAATATTTACGTTATACTTTCAAAATTATATTACGAAGAGTTTTTGATTTAATAAGTTACCCACGATGGCATCTCTGGAAAATAACAACTATAAACTTTTATAAACTCTGTAGATACCAATAAATAGTATAGATACTCATAAATATAACATCATCTTCTATTAAAACACTTAATATCATTGTTATTCTAAATAAGCCTAACTGATTTATTTCAAGAATTTTTTATTGCTTGTAAATGCTTTTTGAAAAGCACATGCATTTTTATTCCATAATTTTTTAATTAATATAATATTAATTACTAAAGTAATTTGCAAACATAATTTTATGATAGAAAAAATTTAATAATTAAAATAATCAAATAAGAAATTCACATAGAAATATTACGTTATACATTTAGATATCATATTCTACATTTTCATTTTATTCGTAAGAATTTATTTGAAGTTTGCTATAATATTTATTCACAATTAGAGACAGTATAATCAACAAAATTATGTCAAATTATCGAAACGCGATGTGATGGATTTAATGAATACAAATTATCGAAATAGTTTCTAATTATTGCAAGTAAATTACCTGAATTTACTAAATATTTAAGCATTGTAGCTCATATATATATGTATACATATACACATATATTTGTATATATATGTACACATACATACTTACGTATATACATATACATATATTTATGTATGTATGTACGTATATATATTTAAAAGCACATATTCCCTTTATTAATCCGCGAGTAAATTTCGCGCCGCGTTTGCACGGAAATCTCTGCAGAATTCGGGACGTCGCATAAAACGAGTGACACCAAATTACTTTCTTGTTAGTCGCTTCTGCACAATTCTCGTCGTTTCCCCGAATAATTTGTTATGCCGGAATGAGTTTGTCCGTAAAGCTGTGCCCGTCCTCGGGCGCGAGTAATCGAGATTGCGCGTCCTCGATGCTTTTTCGTTCGCGGAGCTTTCGGCCTCCATTCGTTCGCCATCCGTACCGGCTGGCTTGTGTGTAATGAAAATTTGTAAAATCTCCCGACGGGAAGGCACGAACGACAGCCGGGACGAGGGCGGGGCCATCAATTAATCCCCATTCATGCCGATTGCAGCATTCTGAAAATTCACGTCGGTGTTCGTCGAATTCGCCTCGTTTAGGAGTTATTTTTCTGACGCGGCACTCTCCGATTTTCCGCCTCGTCTGAACCAAGTAAGTCGCTTCTCTCCACCTACTCTCCACGTCCCTGCAATTGAATTCACGCGGGTAATCTGCGCTGCGGACCCTGAATTTTGACGTGACAGCCTGACTGAGTGACGCACGCAGGGGAGAATGGATGGAACAGAAATTTTGGAATGCTATTATTAAAATGGGAAAAGAAAAATGGGAAAAGAAAAATGGGAAATGATATTTATGTCATGATGTCATTTATTATTTATCATGTCTGATATAATAATTCTTGAATTTATAAAAGAAAGCATAGGTATTAAGTAAGATATCTTTCTATACAATCCAAAGTTTCGTATATGCCATTTATATCTATTTTCTATTTCCATCAACTCGAACCATTTTATCCTTGATATTTCATTTTTTTAATGAGATTTAATAAGATTTGCGAGACGACATGTTAATTCTTTGTTTATGTTAAAACAAAGTAAAAAAGTCAAAATTTACTATCGATAATAAATATCATACAAATTATCACAAACGATTCGTATATAGATTCATGAGATATATTCAATAATTTAAAGATCGATTATTCTATTATCACAACAAATTCGCATAAAATATCAAAAATTATTTCCTTGAAATCTACGAAAAATCACCTTATGACAGAATGGGGACATGTATAATAGAGTATTTGTAGAAAGTTATGTACAATAATGTACGTACACTGATATATACGCATAATGTTAATGAAGCTCATCTCAAGTGCGCGAAAAAATATTGGATTTTCTGTTATAAAGTTAACTTTTACGCGAAATATATAATTCGAATATCTGCACTCTTTACATTGTACATTTTGTTGACTATTTGTTTGTTATGTGCATTTTTAGTAGACACAGTTTAAATAAAAAAATTATTATTATATTCCTATCAAGAATAGTGACGTGGATAATTATAAGTTTGACACTGACATTTGCTCGCTTTTACATGAGGAACGTCCAAAAACCAGCACATTATGCTTACACAAGCAAGTTTCACGGACCGAATAGCTATGCTTTTTACACAAAAAAAGAAACGGAAAAAGGAAACGATCTTCTTTCTAAAAGGCAGAAAACGTCACCGAAATGTCTCGTCCTGATAATCTCCGAAAAAACGACGCGGCGTCATGGCGTGTTCTCCACGTGTCGCGTATGACAAATGTAAACGTTCGCGGGTCGACGAAGCCATTAGGGAGGCGAGTGTATTCTTGTTGACACACATATACACTTATCTAGACGCACACATACACATACACGCATATATACATCTGCGCAACTTATGACAACGTGCGCGTGACGTTAATGAAGCTCGTCCTGGGACTCGCGAAGAAATGGCGCGACGTCACGTAAATGGATTCGGAAGCGGAATATAGCTTGCGTTCTTTCGGCTCTTTCGTCCTCCCATCCTTACAGTCGAGTCACTTAATACTCGTCCGACCCCTTTAAGCCTCATCGACTTACTGAGACGACGCCGATTCAATTTTCTGCCCTCCTTTCCCTTGGAGGGCGCGGGCCGAATCGGAAAGCGCTTAACGATCGCGCGGTCAAATTAGAATTATTGGGCACCCTCAAGCGCGCAGAAATGAATTAATAAATTACAGGGCAGGTGCTTCTTCTCCTTTTCCTCATCTCCTCCTTTCTCTCTCTCTCTCACTCTCTTTACGCTCCATAAATATAGATACCCTGCAACCACGATATTAAAATCGACCGATGATTAATCTCCATCCATGGTTTTGTCCGATTCGCATATAGGATCGACTCTATGAAGCTTTAGGGTAATAAAAGTGCGATTGAGAAGAGAATATTGGAGCAAGAGAGTGCGACAGAATAGGAGTCGATTGTGAGGATATGTAGGAGTAGAAACGAAGTAGGAGAACGAGAAGGAAAGATGTGTCCTATCGATTACATCTAATTTCTACGGCAAGTCGATGTAGAAGCACGAAAACGGTAGGATAAAATGCAGTGCTGATCGAATACGCGGTTATTGCATTAGACTTAACGATGACATTACGATGATGTATCTCCTATTATATACACTGTTTTCTCGTTATTGTCTTTCTGACGTTCAGATTTGCTATTGTTGTTCATAATATAGAATATTTCGGTCATTTATTTTAAAATCGATTTTTCCTTTTCACATTTTTATTTATTTATTTTTTTATCAAATAACAATTAAGTCTTATCACAAAATTTCTCCAGGGAAAATTTCGAAAAAGATATATCAAATTTGTTTTGGTTTTCGCAAACAAGCAGGATTAAAAAACATGTTCGCGCATTGTTTCCAAGATCATGAAGGTATATAAGATGGAATATTCTCTAGTGCATTTTCTCACACGGCAAAATTGCAAAAATGCAAAATACGACATTGCTACAGAAAGTCTGGAAAAATTCTTGAGAAGCAAGATACTGCTGATCAATTAGCATTTAAAATATCACGATTTAATGACAACTACGAAAGAAAATGTGTGTCACAAAAAAATTAAAGAAATAAAAGAATAGAATGGAAAAAGGGAGAGATAGAGATCCTTGTTTCATAATACACGGATAGTGTAACGGTTATTATGAGATTTTACGTCTCCCTATCCTTTTACATTACGACGAGCGGTGAGAAAATCGGTTATGCGCCATCGCGCGAAACCGGGGTATTATCACAAATGGAAATTTTTTGCAACGTGGTGAAAACCTCTCCCGGGCCGCGCGATCTCATAAACTTCTGACCCGCGATCATTTCCATTTTCCGACTAGGGCGCGCATTTCGATTCGCACGAGCTCGAATGAGACTCGTTAATCCCCCGATAAATAAAAATTCGTATCGATTAAGCGAACCGCGATGGAAGTGGAACGACCCTCGTTCGCTCGTTAAAAGCTTTAAACAGTCGACTCGTTAGATAAATCTGTGTTAATTTAAGGAAGGAAATTACTTCTTTTTTAGAATGTGTATTCATTGTATTCGAAAAATAGATTTCCGTTTTCCACGGATATTTCGCATTTCAAATCGTAGATATTTTCTTTTACAATTGTGATGTTTTTCCGGCTTTGTATTCGCTTCTATTTTTTCCTCGTCGACTGACGCGGCATCTCGCATTCGTGTCGAATTTATAATCGCTATCTAAAGTGCATCCATGATTTTTTTGTCACTCGATATTACGAGAACCACTCTTCGTAGATAGGTGAAACGCGTCACCGGAGTACTAAGTATTCGTCAGTTAACGTTCTACAGCTTCTACACATTGACCTGTGACTTGATATTTGATAAGTTTCAAATTTCACAGCAGTGAGTTTTATTCGAAATGTAGAAAACGCTACGAATGATTGAATCAATCGTTACATTAGTCGTACTAACTTTAAGTAACTTTCACAATCATTCCCAAATTCTATTACTAACGTATAAAATTTACCAATTTAATTTCAATCTACAAAAGTTTTATTTCTCATGTTATAAGAAAATAAAAACTATTTTTATATTATAAAAAAGAAAATGCAGAAGACAAGAGAAAAGGAAAAGGAAATAGAAGACAAAGAAGTTTTTTTAATTTTATAAGAAAATTTAGATTTAGATTTTATAATAAAATATAATTTTACATAAACTTGGAAAGAGGAAAACGGAAGAAGAACGTCAAAGTCATATGTAGGGAATATATTCAAAGTTGGCGCAATAACTTACGATATTCCCGTTTTGGCGCAGAAATATGTTTGAAACGATCGACCGTGATCAAATTTCGTAGCGCGATTCCTTATTGCGCGATAAGGTGGTCTCACACCACTATCGCGACTGATAGAAATTCACACCGATGAACGCGATGCGATACGATGTTGCTTCTTCGGGAGCTGCACGATCCCAAGGGATGATGCGCGCGTGGCAATTTGCAGGTTCCTCTCATCTCTCTCTCACTCCCTTATTCCCATTCCTTATTCAAGATTCTGTAAACCCTCGCTAACTATCGAGTTCTTGTGTATGTTCTTTCTCTATTTCCTATTAAAGTTCCTACAAATAACGGAGGAACGTGCAAAAAGATAGGAAGGCAAACAATGAAAACATATGACAGATACTACGAGAAAGATTAATAAATAAAAATTAAAATTTTGGGATATACATTGAGAATGTACAAAAGACATTATATGAATAATTAATAATGAGAATTAATAATTTAATTGTAATAAAACAATTCTCTAATAACTACAATACAAAGTAATAGTTTTCTAGTAAGAAATACAATGAAATAATAAAGATGAATGGTATCAACAACTTAAAAAGGACAATCGATATTTTCCGCTAACTTGAAAATACATGGATCGATATCTATATTTGTACTACGTATCACATTTCCTACTTGCCGAGTACAATGGCATTAGCGATTCGTGCTTCGTTTTCGTAGAATATATCCGAAGAAGTAGAATGAGGCAGCGAAATAACTAATATTTCCTTTAAAAATAGCTTGTACATCTCCGTCTCTCAAAGATCTGTATAGAAATCGATGAGAAGAGAAGAGATGAGGAGTGAAAAGGCATTGACGTTACCGTGAAGAGAAAGACGGGGGGAAACCGAGAGAACGGCAGAAGGATGAGCGTGTGGAGGGAAGGAGGATAAGACGCGAGGGTGAGGGAGGCGGAGCGCATAGCTCGACGACGCTACATTATGTCAGGTATTTCCCGGAAGATAGTCTCGGGAGCGAGAACCGCGAAGATGTCGGTAAGAGGTGAGGGAGAGAGCGCAGGAGACGTGCGGAGGTGGCCAAATAAATACCTGACTAAATCGTCCGGAAAACTCATTCCATCCCTCGGGCGTCTCTTACGGGGCATACCCGCAGCGCCATCGACGAACGAACGAACGACGCGCCCGAACGAGCCCGTGTCGTTCTATTCCGCGATTTTCCTCGTGCGATTTTGCGACTGGATCGGCACAGGGTGCAGGGAATCACGCCTCGACGAGAAACGGTGAGAGACGAGCGTTGAAAATACTGGAGCGTTATCGGAACCTGGGATTCCCTTAGTGTCATCCGTTCGTCTCGTGGCATTAACGCTTCCTGCCACGATTTCAATCGACGTCGCATACCTACGTTACGTCTTACTTAAATGGAGACGCACGATTTATAGACAGATATCACAAGATCGTCTGGAATTTTTTCTCTTAATTAATCGATTACATTTTTCAATGTGTAATATTGAAGAAGAAACAGTTTTTTTCCCCTTTAAAAAGAGAATGCTCGCGTTTTCTTTTTAGTTAGTCAAAATATTACTTGGAATTTTTTTAGCCATTAATCTTTTGCCAGGTGATCGTTAGAGGAAAAATGTCTCTTGTTTAGGAGAAAAATGTTGTCTTGTTTGCTTTTGGGCGTTGCCCGAAGACACTATTATAAATAAAATATGATACATGTAATCATCAGCTGTGTAGTCGATAACGATAACGATGCATCATTAGTATAATTAACGAATAACGGTTAAATAAAATTACTATGTAAATTAAAATACAAAACGTAAATAATGTTACATATAACTAAAGAGAAAATATAATTATTGTGTCACGAGGATTAACGACAATTTTTGTTTATCATACTGCAATATAATTAATCGATAGCGTAACGTTATTCAATTTCAGTAACAGCCGCAATAATATCGTAATAGTATGGTGTTAATTAAGATCCCAATCTCGTTGGGCATTTATCAACGATAAACGGTCGCGGGTTCGTCAAAATTATTCGTGTAGATTTTCAACACGGGCAACACAATACTAGTCTTTCTCTCTCTCTCTCTCTCTCTCTCTCTCTCTCTCTCTCTCTCTCTCTCTCTCTCTCTCTCAATTTGGAATCGTATCCAGTAATAGAAATTCAGCACCGCGGCTCTGTTATACACCGGCCGTAATCGATTTCAGGAAAGCAATTTGGGTTAAGTCGCGCCGTCGAAACAGATGCGGCAAAGTGTCGCACCCGCAAATGGCACGTCGGGGAAGGGCTGTAATAATTATTAAGCAAAGCGGATCGATTAATCTCGTCAAATCGCCTTGAAAACTCATTTTACTTTTGGATTACGTCGCGATATTTTGCTCCCCAGTCGTCCCCCAGTAATTACGCCGGTGTGACTTCCGTCCGGGTTTCGTCACGTAAAAGAGTTATCGGGACCACACCGATGGTGGCCGCAGATATAACGAAGCGGTGAGAAGTGGCCTTACCGGCGTGTGCACACATCGATAATCTATCAGCGCTTCCTATATGTATGCATAGCGCGATAATGAGATTTTAATACGTGCTATTAATAGTTAAAAGAAAATTTAATATCGTGGTACGTGATATTGTACACTGAGCATAAAATAAAAGATTGAATTATAAGAAATGGACGGATTTTTCCACATTTATAAATTGTATAAATGATAGAGGAAATGGTAGTAACATGGAAAAATCTTTTTATTTCTGTAGTAGATTGAGATTAATTATAGTAACAGAGTCAACATTAGCGTTTTTCATCTCTGCAAACATTTAGTTTTCGGCCTGCAAAATACCATATTTTTAAATTCTGCGGGTAAAACAATTTTTCTAAAAATTCAGAATCACGTTAAATTCGGGCCTCAAAAAGAAACAGGATAGTAATATGCAAACAGCAAACAGGGAAGGTTTGGAAAAGATACTTCTGATTACGATTTTTCTAGTATGTGTATAATATAATAATAAAGCAAGTATACTATTTTAAATACTGAACATAACACTTTTATAATAGTTTAATAAAGTTTATTTGTGATTGACAAAAACAATATGCTTTTCTCACAGTCTGTTGTCTAATTGGTCCGGGAATATCAAAATAAATATAGACAAAACATTGTTAAATATTTGTGACAAATTACTGCTAGATAGCTTTTGTGTATCGAATTTCAATAATTCTCGTATTATTATCATCATCTCGTTTATAGTTTTCTTCTTCTTGTGTGTTATTTGTTCTAATTTTAAGATCTCTTACCTTTAAGATTAAAGATGAAGTTGCACTATAGGAACGCAATACCGCGATATTACATTCGCAACGCAATTTGAAATTAAAACGTGTACGAAGGTATCATTCGGCAATCGTTTCTTCTACATGCTCGTTTCTCCGTTTCTCTCTTTCTCTTTCCTTTTTGTGTGCTCTAGTTCATGCGATCGAGCGGGAAACCCGCGCCGGCTATTATTCGCTATGCATCGCCGGGCACGATAAGATCCACGAGCTTTCGTGTACTCTCGGAACAACGCGAGTTATCCAATCTCCCGGAAGCGGCTCTTTCAAATTGATCATGGGAAATATATATCGTAGTCGTATATCGGAAATGCGACGTATCGAACGCGACGATAAATATTTTGTCCGCCGGCAGTTTAGAGTACGCCGCGAGCCAAATCGGAAGACGTGGCGCTCTCGTTTAGATGAACCCCATGATGTACGATCCACAGAGCGCGTTCTGTAAGTACATAAGCAGCAGATTTGTATCTCTCCGAGGATCTCGCAACAGCAATATAATCCGACTGATTACTTGTTAATATTTGATGTTAAATGATCTCGAATAATTTATGGCAGAATTAAATTGTTAATGGATTTTGTGAATTGAATTCCATCGAATATTAATTAACAGCGGAATTATGATTAGCATCCTTTAATTTTACATAGTATTTTACTTAAATAAAGTTTAAGTGAAACTTTTGAAATCTCCTATTTCAGTAAAACCAGTTAAACTTTTACAGTAACTTTTGTACAAATTACAGATTACAATCTCTACAAATTACGTTTCGTTAATCTTAAGATGCACGTGTATACACACAGATTTTTTTCTCAACGAAAAAGTTTATTTTTAATACAATTTAATTATTAGACATTAATAGTTCCTTTCAAGTCAGTTACACTATTTTTAAATTAAATTAAAGATCATCTNATAAAAATGTGTTTTGAAAGAGTATACCGTCTATAATTTCACCAGAAAAATATCTGTGGATAGAACTAATCGTGGTACGCCCTGAGTCAGCTGTATTTTTCAATGTCAGACATTCATTCCAATATCGACGCGTCATTTATAGCGGCGTCGCAAGAAACCGCCTCACAAATCCGCGGATGAAGGAACTCGCGCGCAAGACCAGGGAGCTTTACAAGCTCCGTCCTTTTCAGTTAGCTTGCGGCGTCAAATTTTTTTCTCGCGCATAATATACATCGGGAATCCGTTTCATGGTGCGGGCGTGAAAATCGGCGGGCATAAATCGGGAAAGGCCGTACGGTGAAAGAGGGATGCGAACGGGGCGAAGCTTTTCGCAGAAAGCTGTGCGGATTCGTAGGGAGAATACGACCCTCGTTCCTTCGTATGCCGCAGGACTCGAGGACGTCGTAATAGAAACCCCTGACAGAGGTCAATCTCCTAACGGTCGATCCCGGTGAAGCCAATCCACCCACCATCCATCGATCACCGTCCCCAATCCGGCGCGCGGGATCTATACGTATTCCATTTGCGAATAACCTACCCGTGCCGCTCGGCACGAAGTCATCCGCCTCTCCTTTCTGCGCTTTTACATACCGTCCGCCCGTTCTCTGCTCCGCTCTCTACGGCTCCGTTCCGCTCGATCTCGCTTTTCGGAAGCCTCGTCCCGTCCCGTTGTGTCCCGGCTCGCTGCGTCGATCATTACTCGAGATCAATTTCGAGACACGATCGGAGTTTCGATCGCCTCACGTACAAATGTCTTCTTCCCGCAACGCAACCCGTTGCAATTTCACGAAATGCATACGTATAAAGCAATATCGTTTCCTAAATCTAATTTAAGTTCCAATTTTATATTTGACGAGACGAAATTAAATCTCAAGAATGACGAATAGCTTTTTCCTTCCTTGCCAATTCTATTAATAATAAATATTTGTCAACTAATATTGCACAATACGCATTGTATATTAATATATTGATTACTATGATAATCATTAATGGCATCAAAATTCTTTAAAACAAATTTATTTTTTACAAAATTTTGTAAAAAATAAACGCTATATGTCTAATATAATTTTTAATAACATAACTAGCTAAAAATAATAACGTAAAGTAAAAAATGCATTGTTTAACAATATTCATAAAGATGTGGTCTGATTTAATCATATTACACATTTTATCATTAATACGGCGCACACGATAAGACATACAAAACGTTGAGCATGCAATGTTAATAACTAATAATAGAAATAGGTATATTTTATTCTTATTGTTAAAAGAAAGTGTTTTAGGTGAATAAGGATCACAGACCTCTCTCTATAATTGAACAATAAAATCTTCGTTCTCGCTCGATCGATCAAATAACACGCATCATTTTACAGACGATCGTTTTCTCATTCACGTCTAAATCGGTCATTATCCGATCAATGGCGCGTTCACGTGCGCGCGCGGCCGAAAGTCGCCGATAGCACGTGATGCCGGTATTTCAGACGCCGAAGGGGGAAATCAGAGTTCGTAAACTGTCGAAATAATGCCCGAGCAGTGGCGTGCGATCGTTGCGCTTGCCGGTGATTATGTCTTTGAATGGATTGTGAAAACGAACGGGATTATATTGCCGACCTGGGCAGGCTGCTAACGATAACTGACACCCGGCGGCTGAGATGAATTGCATTTACGCTACCAAGAATGCGGAATGTCGGTGTATAGTGCGTTCGTATTCAACTGTAATTTCGCGCTCATCTTTCATATTATTCAATTGTATTTATTTAATTTTCCGACGCGTAATGCATCTTTAACTACAAAAAGTGAAGCTTATATAACATAGTTTGAAAGAACAATTAACTTTTTACGTTGTATTTGCGATATAATCAATGTGGAATAAGAATTAATTATCTTTTCACGATAAGTTTATGTGTTTAAAGTTGCATAAAGTTTTTGTCGCGGAATCGTGTAATTTTCATCGTGCCTAATCTGTTCCATTCTCTCTGCTATTAATTACACGCCCCGACGAAATAAGTGTGATTATTAATGTGTAACTTTGAGGTGTTCGCCCTTCCGCGTAAAACGACGTATTAATCATCGTGATTAATGCACCTTTCGATCTTTAACCCTTCGTGCTCTCGTGTGTCGCCTCTACACGACGACATAGATGTGCGATTACGGTTTTGCATAAATTAGAAAGTGCAATTAATCACACGGTCAAGTATGACAATGAATCTCCTCTCGCAGCGCACATCTTTCGAGGAAAAATTTATTTCAGCTCGAATTGTATGCATATTCCTTTTAATACGCAGGGACTCTATCCTCCTAGCGAAAATTTCACAAGATACCCGATTACAGAGCCATTAAATGATACGAACCAAGTTTTTAAAGTGTGAATGGCTAACAAAAGCTTATTTCACAATCAATCCCGACGGGACTTTATTTCAACGAAGTTTTAATCCCACGCTTAATTACCAAGTTGAAAATTAAAAAGTTGTGTCTAGCGATGGACTTCGATCGAATTTCTCGTAAAGATGAATCGACTTTGAATTCGGCGAGAAACTCCCGGAACGGGCGATAGAAAAAAGAGATAGATAGAACAGGTAGAGTACGTGGGAGAAAGAGGAACTTCCGACACGCTCTGTATATTTTAAAACTACTGTTGGTGACCGATTGGATAATCCGGAATCCTCCGAAACAGCGGCGGAAATAGGCGGGAATACGTATGGTGGTTGCGCGGGTGCGCCCCAGGGAAATATCAAATTCACGATATCGAATGTTTCAACGTCTGCGTGTGTGTTTCTTACTATTCCGCTTTCGTAAAGGACCGACTTCGTGGCATTCTCCCCTTGTCTAAAAAAAGAAACAAAAACACCTCTCTCTCCCCTCCTATCTTTTCTATATGTGTGTACGTGGGTGCACGTGTGTGACCGCTTCCGTCGTATTTGCAATATTTTATTTTGCATAGAAAATGATCCTGGGGCAATACTGCGCGTGCCTCTTGAACCGTATGCTGTATCTTCCTTTCCGTGCACCGCGAGTTCCATTCGTGCAACCGAGAGTCCTCCCAATATAACTCCCAGTCCCTCCGTTCTTCGTGAGGTCCTGGCAAGCTGCCACGGTCGAAGACGACCTGTCTCTCTATTTTCCCGGTCGCTCTTCTTCGAGTAATAAAGGTATCTCCTTTTTCTCTTTTCTCTTTGCCGTATCCCCACCTTCTTCCTTCTTTCCCCTTTTCTCACCCCATCTTCCCATCTTCATCCATCTGGCGTGGCCCCTTGTTCTTTCTGCCTCTTTCTCTCACCGTATTCCTCCTCAACGACCGTCCATTTACGGCCGTTAGCGACGACGTTGCCGGTGCACGTCGTTTTCCACGAGAGAGCCGAGATTCTTTCGCCCTCGCTCTTTCTTTCTCCCTTTCTCTCGCTCTTCTCTTCATCTCACCGTTTCAAGTTTTCTCTGCCATTGGCTTGCCCTTCCACTGTTATCGACTCCAGTAACGTCGCCGTCGTAGGTCGAGTCACGCGTTTCGTCTTATAAATGCGCGTGATCTCTGGAGTTTCTCCCCGGCCATCTCTGCTTTGTGGCGTGGGAGTATCGCCATTGCACTTCGTATCCATTAAACAGCACTATCTTCGAGTAATAAACGTGCAAATAATCATGATGGCTTACTGAAATGTATTTTTTTCCGCATTTTTATTTCAACTGAAGACATTTAGTATTTAGCTATTTCGAGATTAATTTTTATTTATCTGACCTCAAAATCAAGTTTAAAATTAAAAAAAATTAAGATCAAAAGCAGCATATTTAACACATTAAATGTTAAAAAGCTAGTCCAGATACAAAAATATAAAAAAATTAACATTTAAAAAATATTAATTCTCTTGCGACAACTTTATTTAAAATTATTTACTCGAGAGAAGAGTTATTTGTGTCTGAGAAATGATTTTCTAATAAAATTAAATAAAAGTTTCTATACTATAACGTACATATACATATATCTTTCATATTAAATTGCAATATAGATTATATATCTAATTTTGTGACTAACTTAGCTCTTAATTTACGAGATTTACTGCAGCAAGGACCAACGGACGATGGAGAATCAATGCTTGAGGAGCAGAGAGGTGGGGATGGAGTCGATACTGGGTCACCCAGAGACCACTTCAAGGATCCTCTTTGCATTGTTGCTTCAGCTCTATACTGAGATCCACCAAGGACCTTGTACTGACAGGACAGTCGCGCGCTTAACCCAGATAGCACAAATAGCATAGTCGACAATAATAAGTACATCATAGACGGACCCGGATTCGAACCATTCGATTACAAACGGTTGAGCTAATGGATTTTCGACACCAGTGAACAAACACTTTAAAAGCAATAGGAAAAAGTAAATGGAGTGATTTTACAAGCAAGTGCTTTATTCATGGGACATAAAAGTTTTATATGTATGTATATGTATATACAATATATATATATATATATGTATAGTATAATTGCAATTTACCTGTTATTGGTAAATACAAGATGAGATTAATGCTAGAATAAAACCATTACACGTTGCACATAGCAATTTCTGGTTAATCTTGTTTAAATAAAGGATCAACACATTAATTTCTATACGCGCTCGGTTAATGTAACTGATATTTATACGTTTTCGTAATTAATTATAATGCGAGTGCGAACGTAATTGCAGCGGATGGAAAATCACTTCAATTAATTTTGTTAATGTCACTCGTGTACCATCGGAAAATGATTCGATAAACGGTTTCAGCAAATTTTAATATTAGCTTTTCAAATTTTCTCGAGAAGAACAGCGTAAATATTTGACTCGGTATAAGTTGGTCTAGTATCTTATTGGCTCTTTCATTTATTGCAAGAATTTATTCTGGTATCTCTGTGTGCGGAAGAATATCGGTAGATCTTTTTTAAAATTTATGAAATTCAGGCTAATTTATCGTATTTTACCATTTTATATAAACTCAAATAATAAAGCTGAACTTGATAAAAAGTTATAAACATAAAATATATGAATTTATATGCTTTTTCGATAATTAAAAAAAAGAATATAGATACTAAATTACTTTAAACTCAAATTGCGCAAAACATTTTGCGCAATCTTAGCCCCATGTATCGAGCATATTAATTTTACGTTGGCAGTAGTTATCATTTTACAATAATTACAGCACGATTATAAATCTCGTGCGCCATTTGGCGCATACGATATCCCAGAGCGGATCGCGGAGCGAATTAAAGCGGAATAAAAAGAGGATCCCCGGCGCGAAATCCGGATATCCATCGAGGATCCTCGCTTGCCGGGCCGAATTTCGCTCGTCCGACATCGGAAATGTAATTCCGACTCTCTCTCGCGCGCGCTTTATAATAAAATTCATGGCCTCGTCCGGAAATCGCACTCTGTACGTTCCCGATCGGCAAGCGCGGGAGCGAGCACGTTTCTTTCTCGTGCTCGATGTGCAGTGAGAGAAAAGTTGCTCCCTCTTCTGTCCTACGGGTCCCATTCACGCACACCGGATCGCTCGTGCAGAGAGTCAGGGAACTCGTTATTCCGATCACGAGGGGATTCTGCTCGCGCCCGGTACAAGAGAATCTTTTACGACTCGTGCTCGTGTCACCAATATCGACGAGGCTTCTCAGTTTGCCTGTATAATACGGCCAAGCGCCCTACGAGGTAGGAAGTGGCGCCGAAGGAATTAGACGACAGCGATATTCTCGCCTCGGTACGTAAGTCGATCTGCGGAAACGATACAAAATCAATGTACCTTTTTCATCTCAAAGTATTCAATAATTCAATGCGATTCTACAAAGAGTAAAAAAGAAAGACTGTACAAATTAAATGTTAATAATTAAAGATTTGTAATTTAAAAGACAAGATTTTATGAATTTTCTGTATATACAATGTTGACACGGTGACAGTCATCTCTCGCGTACATCGCATTTCACGGTATATAGAAAAGATGTACTTATAAAGATTCTCAGGCTTCAGTCATTTTATATCACGAGGATATATGAAAAATTCAGAGGATTTTAAGAATTTAAAGAATTTAAAGATTGTTATGCAATAATTTGGGAATTGAGAAAAATCCGCGGATTCCAATATTTTTAAAATCCGCAGTGAGTCAGATTCTTCAAGATTATAAAAAAAGAGCCTCTGCCTAAAATCGTAGATTTAGTAATTTATGAATTTTTTATAATTATCATATTCGAATATTCAAAACTCAGAGAGTCAAACACGGAAGCGAAATGTTAGTCTCGCATATGTAGAGAATGTAATTCTCTTACATGAAATACTTCTTTACTGCGGGAATTACAATATGGAATTTTGTACCATGATTTTCCGGAAATGAGATACCTGTCTTCTGTAAACTCTCGCGATAACGCTTGAAGCTTACAAGGGTTTCTCGCGAACTGTAAGAAGCGAGGGAAAATTTATTGCTCTCTCAAGCTGACGTTTTCAACAATGTATATTATTATGCCAACTTTATAAATTATCATCCGTTTTCTCGTATCCTTTTTATTTTATGTATTCACTTTTTAAACTTTAATCTGTCACGTCGAACATTAATTTTTCAAAAAAATTAAAAGTAGCAAGTATAATCTTTCGTATTAAACAGCTCGGATCCGGCTTGATACTTTTAATGCGACCAATTAATTTGATGAAGTATCATTTTTGAAATTTTGTAGAAGTATTATCATATTATATAATAGTATTATTTCATACTAGCTTTTCTAATTATCATTCTATACACTGCAGGTTTTTTCATCTTCTAACAATAAACATTAATTTTAATAATACACGCATTCATTTCCATATTTACAAGAATTGCAATTAACATGCTTCATTTTTCATGAAGTATCACTAGTTCAGGGAGTTTACAACCCTCTCGACATACCGCCGGCAATTATCAGTCTCGCGCGTACATATGTGCCTTTAGCGTCTACATATACACACACGCGACCGTCTCCCTTGTCGCGGGCCCCTATCGCTTAATCGACGGCGATTCGAGGGTAGGTAATCCCATTCATCGGCCCGAAGACAAATTCCACGTGCCACAATGCGTTTCGAAGTGGGAGATTCGGAGGGTGGCGGTGCTCGTTCGACTGCGGTTACATCGGGAAACTATGGCACCAGCGGATTTGTGTACGCGCGTATATGTGCGCACGGGAAGGTGCACTCCCCCTTCTACCCTTGTCTCGAACTGTGTACATTGGGATGGTTGGGTGCAGGAAATTCCTTGCAACTCGAATAGTTTGAATAGCTACGTCGTCCGGCTCTTCCCCATGGTTGGTACCCCGTAGTGTTCACCTCGTCCTTCCATCTACGTGTCTCTTCTCCGTCTTCTACGTCAACCGCGTCCCGATCTTAACCAGAATGCATTCTGCATCCCAGTCTAGTGTAGTTTCATTCGATCCAGGTTATAACGGATGCGTCTGCATCAAGATTATAGTCATACCTCTCGTCTGTTCGGTTTGTTTTATCTCTGCCGGATTAAAATATATTTGCCATAAATCTAACAATATCCATGTAACCGATGAAAGAGGAAGCTGTTAAATAATATATCGAAAATCTCATATTTCAATGCGTAAACTTAATTAAAATCGGATCAAATAATTTTACGATTTAAATGCAAATCAAGTACAAAATGAAATTATGTAAACATGATCCCATAGCTGAATAGTATTAAGTAATAATGAATTAACAAAAGTGTAAGGTTTCTTAGACCGAAAAGTTTGAATTTTATCTTTTACTCTTATTTATACAAAAAATGAATACATAATTAAAAGCATTAATTTCAATGTAATATGTTTTTGCTTCAATTTTTTGTATTTCTGAATATCTTAAATAATTAATACAAGTACAAATTAATATTCTGTTAAAGAAACTACTTACAAAAGGTCAAAGTATAAAGAAATACAGGATTATTCTGAAATCTCTTAATATCAATTATATGGTAAGATCTTTTCCATTACTAATTTAGGTTAAATAATATAACTGAAGAAAATAACTGAAGACGTATAAAAAACTGAATTGTATCGTTGTTTCGTATTGGATTTTTACTAAAGTTTACAAGTTGCATTTCTACTTTCTTTTCTGATTCTTGTAGCTATTATATGTCCGGATTAACAGGATTAGTAGACATCGTTTATGGCCACGGATTGGATAAAAACTGCAGACGCATGAATATCGATTTCCACTAGTAAAATTGAAGAATTCTGCATCTTTCCAACCTTCATTACCTTGATTATTCATGATCTTCAAAGGTAAAAGACATAGCGACGACATCACGAACGACGGGTGCAGCTTTGATGCGATTTTTCCGCCCGGCAAGGCAAGGCGGCGAAGCCACGATTGTTCTTAAAACTATGGCCGACAGCCGCTGGCGAAACTTTGCGGAGTTTTCGTCATTTCCTCTAATTACAAAAGTTAATCGCGGGTCGAGATATAGAGCTTTCGGGCGTGTAATTATATTGCAGTTCATAAGGCGGACAATGCGCGCCGTATGGAGCGCCTTTTATTGCATTGTGCATGTAGCGCGTTTTGATTAAACATATGGCGGGGTTTTTGCACCAGGCGAAGAGGGTAGATATTTATTGTGCGGCGCGTTCGTAAATTTCGTCTTATCAAATTGTGAAATTGCCGGCTTTCGTTATCTCGCATAACAGAACGAATTCGCTACGGGTGTGCAAGGACAACGGAAGCAGAAAATGGTAAAAATAGAGGAACGAGAGAACTTCCAGCCCCGCATTTAATATTATATAGTTAGCATTATGCAGATGAACGTACGTTGGAGTTACATATATAACATTAATTTATATACAATTATAGTACAATATTTTTTAATTCCCTGCAAAACTCCCCGCAATATTTTTTAATTCCCTCAACTTTTTCTCTATATAATAAATATCGTATTAATGTTTTATATCATATTCATATTTAAACATTATTAAATTGAGTACTTAAAATTCTCACGTTTCCG
This sequence comes from Tetramorium alpestre, assembly GCA_021460005.1. Taxonomy (NCBI): domain Eukaryota; kingdom Metazoa; phylum Arthropoda; class Insecta; order Hymenoptera; family Formicidae; genus Tetramorium; species Tetramorium alpestre. The sequence continues at coordinate 837,801 of JAJVSH010000035.1, read as the reverse complement.
AAAAATTTTCAGGATTTTATAATATTCATATAAAAAAATTACTGCGTATTCAAATTTGTTACACAATAGATTTAGATATTTTAATAAAGAAATTAATCTTTTAACACTTAGTCTTCAATTCGCAACCAACTTAAACGCAAAAACAGTTAAATATATAATTACAACTTATTTTCTGTGCTCTTTTTACATTTTTACATTAAAATACATTACGCATCATACTGCTACAAATTCATTGTCCAAAATCGTGTATTATCGCACAATTCGTTGGCCCACCACCGTTGTTAAAATATTGCACAATATAGAAAATATGGAACGGAATTATGCAGAAAATTAAGTTTGGCCACAGTGTATGGTAGAATAGAGAGGGGCCATCGTTTCGCATAAAATAATCATTAGCATACTTCTGCCGCAGCTTGATATATATATTCCATGTAAACTATCGCGCGAGAACGAATTTTATCGGCGCTGCTAAATTAGATAATATTGAGTTATTAATCTGTATAATATTTCTCGATGCATTTTACCGAAAATTTCATTTCCTGTAGTTAGACATTTGATGGAAAAGCAAAATGACAGTCGACAGAAATGTATTCGAATGACGAATCGACCCGGTTGTAGCATATACGATTACTCTTGCAACCTGTCGAATCAAAGAGTTATGTAGGATGTGTTATCGTTTCATTCGGCGGATTACACGGAGCTATGCAGATCCGTAACAATAAAATAGATTCCTAGCATTGTATTTCGCGAAATCTACTGAATATTTTTGCACGTCTCTTGGCACGGCCAATTTTATCGTCTGGCTGAAGTAAAAAAAATACGAGGAGAGACATCTAACTTGCGCATATTCTAAATAATTTTTAAATTATGTGTTTTATAAAAAGTTATCATATATAAGAAAATTGCATGATTTCGAGAGGCACACATATATACGTTTTTAATAAGGTCAATAAAATTAATGTTCTTACTCAGAATTCTTTAGAATTTTAATACAAAAAAATATGATATTTTATTTAAAAAAAGTTTAAGTCATCAAAACGATAAGCACAAAAAATACATATACTCCTCGAATTTTGTAGTAAAATAATTTTTTTATAAGATACATCTCAGTATAATAATATTCTGTATATAAGAAAAATACGTAAATCAGAAATAATTAAATATCTCATTGCAATACAATCGAGATTGGAATTTGTGAAAAATGTAAGAAGCTTCATAGCTGTACTACTGCAGTGGCAAACTATTATAATTCTTGTATTCTCTGCAACACCACTTTGATACTTTCGAAACTATCTCTCGGAATAATTCTAGAGTGCAAACTTGCAGTGACATATGCATGGAAAAATTTATATTTTTCCAGCTGGCAGTGACAGATCGGCGAACAAGCTGCATCGCGAAGATGCCGCGAGGTCGATGGCGGATTCAGATGGTAAAGCGTATGTTGCGGCTAAACTTCGCCACCAATATCGCCGGCCAGTGGCGGTATGACGACGGATATAGAGACCGATACACGGCGGTGGGGTAACGTAGAATATCTACCCTTTTTAGTCACGTTTCGCAGTCGCGCCTTTTCAGCTTGCGTGCAATATAAGGAGGTTTCTCATAACGGCGTACTCGATCCACTCTTTACGCGAATCCGCGTTTTCACTTCGTGAAAGCTCTCGCGCGTTTTCTTCTTTTATCCCTTGTGTCGAATCGCACCCTCCTCTTCCGTCCGCCACCCGCAACCCGTTTTGTATTCGATCGCACACCTCCAGCTCGAAGTGCTGTCGCAGCTGCAGTCGGTTCTCGCGTAACGACGCCGCTTATATTCCTCATCGGCGAACCGGATTTTCTCATGCGGCAACGTTGAGAAACGATCTCACGATCTCCAACTGAGAGATATTCACAGCTCTCCATTCGCATCGGGCCGCTAATCGATTTTATAGGATACTTTTAAAGGAGCCGAGAGAGAATCGTCGGTCGTCGCTCGGAAGGATATATTACAGATAAAAACGGAAGTTGCGAAAAGTACTAGAAGCGAACGATCTGCGAAATTCATTGTGCCATTATCGAACATCCATCCTGATATTTGCCGGTTAAGTTAGACGCTTAGATATTCATCGCGATATTTCGCATTTATTTTTAATGTCGGCTTTTTAAATAAGCCTTACAAAATTTAAAAAAGGTCTTTAATCTATTTTAAAGTTAAATAATAAAAGATACTTTTTTTTACATCTTATACTAGTTTCAGAGTTTAAAAATACTCAAAATATCGATTATGAAGCAACGCTGTTTAAACAAAGTCTTTGCATACCATAATTGAACGAATAGTCTTCGACATTTAACTGTTAAAACTTGTTTGACGTTGCATGACTCAGATATTCGCGTTGCTTTTCGTATCTCTTTGTAACGTTCCAATGGACATCGTTTCTTCGTCCTGGAGAACGCTGTAAAAGCCCGTTGCTACGTTCTTTATCGACAGACCCTATGTGTTCGAGCGTGACGTTGAAAAACGCACGCTAGAGCCTTGCCAAAGCGGGCTACGTCAAAAAGAGAAATGCGAATCCTCGCGGAAGATGCATTTGCAATCGATCTTTTAAACATCTTGCAAATCATGTCGATTTACGAATGGGTGGATTGCCGCAATAGCACGCAACGTTTCCAAGTAAGCTGATCTCTGTAAAGTAATGTATTTAAAATACTTCGCCTTAATGGAAAACCGAAGTTGTTTCTCATGTCTTGTTTATCTAATAAATACTGATGTTTATCTATGCTTGTGAAGTTACGAACCAATTGCAATCAATTATCAAATACATTTAAAATTCTTTTAATCGATATGTCTCTTAATCGATGTCTGCTTGCTAATAAATTGTGACAATATGCGTACCGCAACATGCATATGCAAATGCGCGCAGGATTCCAATTTCGTTTACCGGGCAATGTGGCCGACGATGCGAAAATTCTTGAAATTATGCGTAGATGACGCCCGTTTCATGGGATTTAATGTTTCAACGTCAGGCAGCGCGCAAAGAACAGTCAACTGTTTACTCAGGGGAGCCCAAGTTTGTAATATTACAGTCGTCGGAAAGAAAAACAGAGGATTTCCCGTAGGTACCCGTCCGACTACGCTAATAAAAGAGACGGTCTCATCACAGTCCCGTCGTCTGAATATAAATCGCCCAGACACATCTACATAAAGCTAACGTTATTCCGAGCCGATTCGTCTCGAGGAGCACCCGTATAATTTCGTTTCCAACGTCGAAGTAACGATTATCCCTTTCAAACCCAAATTATTTCCAGTTTCGATACAAAGTATAAATTCAAGTCTTGGATCTACTTGACGAATACCAAGAGTCACGTGATGTCTAAAAGAAATGCTAGGCATTACCGTATCGAAAGACAATTATTAAAAAAGTGAAACTCGATCTGTTTAATACATTGTCAATTTCTAGTCACTATTTAATCTCTCAAAGTGATGATATAATTGATAAAATAAAAAGTTATTACAAACTTTTGATTTGCAGTTGAAATTTATTTTTAAGGAATTTAAATTCAGAACTCTCTCTTTTTTACATTATCAAAATGGTTTGCGTTGCGAAAATTAAAAAATTCTGAAAAAATGATTTCCATTTCAGATTTTTTCTATCGGAAAAATCGATTATCCAAATATGAGTAGTCTATAAAAATTATTCATTAATACACTGCACATTTTGAGCAGTGATATCGTGTGTGATGTTAGCTTCCGAAGTTAAACAAATTAATAACATCGAGATGTTTGCACAACTATAGATCGATGCAATTTGCACTCGGCATAGATTTAATCAAACAGTCCCAATAATTCGTAGGACGAACGTACAATTTAGCGAATATCCGAGATACGATACGAAATTGCCGCGAGCGTAATGCAGCCGTGCACGAATCGTCACGATGAGTAAATAGGGGATTCCCCATGGAAGGCAGGGTACCAGGTCGGTCTGACAAATGAAAGGGCGGCCACAGCAATCTTTCGTGGTCCGAGTAATTGTACCGAGACGAGAACGTCGTGCAATCTCATTGAAGTCATCCGGACCATAGAGGATGGTTTTCAGTGTTGCTTTATCCTCTAGGCCCGTGAGAGTATAATGTAACACGATAATAATGAAAGGCCGAGCTCCGAGAATTCCCAAATTTCTAATTATGTTTAAGCAAAGTTTTATTACTATAGCAAACGTATAAAGTTTAACAAACTATTATATTTACTAACTTTTACATTTAATAACTATATAATATATACAGACTTGTATTTTAATAATTGGAAAAAATAAACGTAACAAGAAGAGCTGATGTTAAAATTTTCATAGAATCGATAATGCATTATAATGCGATTATAATCATGAATGCAAATATACGAATATACGTTGGTTTTATGTATTAAGCATTGAGAGAGATGCTCTTTTAATGTAGCTTAGGGTCCATGGGTAAGCGAAAGGATCCTTGTTCTCTCGTTTGGAAGTAGGAATAAATCGGACGAATCCCATTTCTCTAGTGGCGGGACCTCAAATTGCGGTCGGATCTGTACGGGGGATGGGTAACGGGATGAGTATCGCATATGATTGTTCAAAGCTTCTTGCCCTTCCTCCGCACCTTGGCGTTCCTCGTCGATGACTCTCTTTCTCTCTCTTCTCTCCCCCCAGTCCCTTGATCCAATTCGCCGCCACGCCGCAGGGAGTCTAAACGTGGCTGTTGGTGGAATCAGCGATGATACCGTCTTTTCTATGGCGCGCACATAAGACCTCCGCGGGGAGGCATAATGTATATATTCCGGGTCCCCGGGAGGATCGCGGAGAGGTATTGTTGATTGAGGGTTGATGCCGGCTCTCTCTCCATTCGACGTTCATTGTTAAGTAGAACGTTTCACTCGGGAACTGGCGGGCGGTAGGTGGGCGGAAGAAAGCGAGTAGGAAACCCCGTATGATGGAGGAGAGAACGCAGGAACGAAGACTGGCATAAGAAGTTACTTGGTCGTGTCGATGCCGGCTTACGGAAAGAGCAAGAGATCGTGAGGAAGGGAGAGAAGAAAGGGAGAGATAGACGCGAATGGAGAGTGAGAGAGGAAGAGAGAGAGTTGGAAGAGCGTTTATCGTTGGAAGAAGAGTACGGAGAGAGTCCTTCTCCCTCGACATCTAACGACGAGAGGTCGTGTGATGTGCGGGTGCGAGGGCGAAGGCGAAGGCGTCGAAGGTCCGGATCAACTTGATGAAATGAAACGGGAAACCCGATAGATGTGGCGGTGTGGGCTAAAAAGAGATCGATCGGGCGGGACGGTGAGGGCCTTATGGAGGAATGGCGAAGGGGCGCGAAGATGGAGAAGGCAGCGCCTGCGGCACGTAGATAAGATTCATGCGGTCGGGCGCCGTGAACTTCGACGGGCTGCAAACGAGGCCTAACTTTGCGAGCTTTCGCGAAAAATCTCGATGAGATGGTGCCGGCTCTCTTTTTTTATGCGATATTACCTGCCTGTGCGATAGATTTGCCGTGCGGAAAACAGGAAAGGCGAGGTGCAGCATTAATTTACATCTTAATATATCGTAAATATCTTATGTTATCGTCCCGAATAAGCGAGATGATATAAATCATTTTTCAAACTACTTTTTAGCAGTAAAATTATTAAAAAATTATCAATACATATTCATCTAGTATCTTTTTCTTATACAATAATTGGTAAAAAAATCAAAATAATATTATTCATTAAAAACTTGTTGTTGCATCGTGTTGATTTACTCAAAGATTTTTCTATTCATAAATCGCAAACAATTTAACAGACGGAGATACAAATAGTTGAATAGTTTGTGGTTTCCTTGGCCACTGTACAATTAAATCGAATTTATTTGATATAGTCAAAGTGATTCGATATTGATTGATTGTGGAGATGCTTTTCAGATTAATTTTGCCACATTCATTGTCGTTCGCGGAGGTGCCTTTCAAATTAATTTTGCCACGTTCATTATAACTTAAATTTCGTAGCCACGTATGAATAAACCACTAATGACTACACAGCAGATCGTATCTTGGACAAAAAATTCGTGACAATTTGTTTAAGCGATAACCGCGTCACGTGGAATTGTTTTCGGAAAGGAGAAAGCGAGAGAGGGAGATTTGGTTATCGTACTCGTTAATCGATTTTTCGATGATTGACGCGATATAAACGTAGAGAGAGCTTTAGCGAAGGACATTATGGGAAATTTGGAGAATGTGGAGAGAATGCAGGGCGCGTACAGCATGAATATACGCTATTGCCGTGACAATATTCAATTACTTAATATAATCCCTTTGCTGTTGCTAGGCGAGGTTTTACGTTACACGGATGAGTGCTGTAACCATTTTCGATGATGACGCATTACGCGTGGCTCCTCGTTAGCTAAAATATGGAAAACCGTGAGTGCGAACGAACGAACCGTGTATAGATTTTCCGAAATATCAATAGAGCGCCCATATATTATGCCCTTTCGTTGCAGGAAGTACTTCCCATCGATAGAATATGCAATGGCCAATGAATGCCAAAAAGCCATCGAGTAAAATATTTCGGATGACGCTTTGAAAGTGCTCTACATTTTCATGTTTAAAACGAAGCTATGCTAAAACATCATCAATATTATATTTTAGTTTATAAATGCTTATATGTATGAACAGGAAGTTGATACGCGAAGATAAGGTTTAAAATTGATATTTGATATCGTATCCGGCGATCGAAAAATTACGTTATTTTCTCTATGTGTCAATGTTGTCATGCAAAGTCACATTATATCGCGATCATCAATAATAATTTTAACATGAGCAACGAGTTTCTTTATCTTCCTGCAGGATATAGTCCTGACAGTTTCTGACAAATGTTGGGGCATAATCGCCTAGTCATCGCACGGTGTCAGAAATATTGTCATAACGATGAGCATTTACTCTTTGTGATTCTATACATATTAATAGCTATACACACACACAATATAATCATTTATAAAAATCATATAAATATTTTCTGCAAATATTCAAAAAGACGTAACGACCGTTCTCTTTCGTAAACTACTATTTTCTTATTCTTTCTAGAAAAATTGAAATGTAAATCGATTATTACTTTCTTCAAGTAATTGTAAAATTATTGTTTACAAAATAAAAATAACAGAGCATTTATTATGAAAATCATTTCTTAAAATTGTTTTCAATCATGAAAAATTGCAGATTAATCGTTTTGAATTATTAATTGTTTTGTCTAGAAATTTGCTATAATTGTAACGTTATTTTTCAGCTAAAATCTCATTAGCCATAAAAGAGTATCGCTTATACATGCATACATACATTTATATGCGCAAATTATTGTCATTTGCTGTCCTCTGGTGAAAAGTTTTATTTCAAGGACAGGTCGAGGCCCGATGGATAATTCTCCTCGCTTTGACAAGGGTACGGATAAGAAGGATGCGAGCGGAAGGGCGAGGAGCGCGCATCCGAGCTACACAATTGTTTATCGGGGCCGGGAGCTTCTCGAGGGATTTTGGAAACGCTCCATCTTCCGTCACGCGGCAGGACAGAGCCCTACCATTAACGCAGCGCGTTCTCTCCGGGACAAGAAATCGCCCCGCACTCGACCCTTTGTGGGGAATAAAAATTCGTACGTCAACGCCAGATCCGGGTATCTGCTTTATTTTTAATTTCGCAAAAGTGATCGTACACGTGCGTGACGTTTACGGGCTGCAAAAAGCCCCGTCCCCTCCTCCAAAAAAAAAGAAGACCGAGGATCAAGTAAGAGGTTCGGAGCTGTGACTGTGACGGAGGTTGTATCCGGCGATATCGAGGGCATACAAGGGCGAGATCGAGCGCGCACGCTCGTTCGCTCCTGCATCGGGCCAGGAGGAAAAGACTACGGCTACGATGGATTTCACGTGTCAGGAACCCTCGATAAACGGCCCGGCTGGCTGCTCGACCATGGTTGAAAAATATTAGCCGGGTGTCAGTGTTGCCCGGGCAGAAGTAAAATATTGCACTCGGCGGCGCGCGGCACGACCGACACTGCGCGGCGGCACGGGCTCGTTATTGTTTCGCGGCGATCTGTAATTATCGGATCGCACGAATATAACCGGGCACACGGCGAATGCGCGGAACGATTAATTCTCGCCATCGATCCCTCTCTTTTTCTTTTTTTTTTTTTCAATTCTCTCGGCCTCGGCGCCAAACTTCGCTTTGCATCAATGATTTGCGCGAAGCTACTCGACTCGGAATCTGGCCAAAAAATTTGTCATTTAATCAAATAAAATTAACATGATTACACATGTTAACATGATTACACAAAACACTGATTTTGAAATTGCCCGAGTGCAATATTAGGAAGGTACGCTCTTGTAAAAAATCTAAGACCGTCATGCAACAACATTTATATTACAGGATTCTGCAAGCAACGTACAAATCTTTTAATATTCTAAAGATTAATAACCTTTTAATTATTCTAAAGCTCACAGTAGAAAATCTTTATTTGGAAACAATTCGCATTTACGAATAATTTTCGAGTTATAAAGAAAGTGTCGATCAGTAGTATCACATAGAGTATATGAGCTCACGTCCATAATGTACATTTAATTTAATGTATTAATCTATTATCTTTTTAGCTTAATTAATTTAATAATTAATAAGAATTCTTGATAAGTTCAATGAATTGTATAATAGGGCGATGTGGATCAGATAGTGGGTTTTGGTGCAAATATGATGTTTAATCTGAGTGATGTTACATCTTCATTAACAATTGACGAAGATGTAACATCACTCAGATTAAACAATTACTATTTGCACCAAAACCCGCTATTTGATTCTCATCGCCCTATTATACAATTTGTTAATTAATTTAGTCTTTAGTTTAACTTCTTAATGATAAACCGAATTAATCAGCCAAATTTTTGTCGAAGAAAAAAGTAAATAATTCGTAACGCATTTAAATTAATAGTATACAATATGAAAGAATATTTTGTACGAATTAATATTCAAGTAACTACTTCCATTAGATATTTCCATTATTCAAAATTACTATTATTACAATCAACGCTAATGAGTTAATAAAACAAATCATGGTACGCGCGACAATAGCCTGTTTATCGTAATCAATTTGATAATTTGAGAAACAGAATATATTTGGCATACATATATGTATTTCATTGCATGTTAATTATTTTGCGACGAAAACTTGGTCCGCGCTTAGTTCTCGCTATGGCAAGCATACAATATTGTGTATTTAAGATCTCTGCACTATCATTTGCGCAAGAATGCTCAAGAGCATACGTAGCGACAGAAGTACATATCATATTTACTGAAGTATATATTTTGATTTGTGCAATTTAGTTTTTATTCAATATCAAAATAGGGGACAATAGTTAAAAATTATTGCCTTGTGATCATCTTGAGACCAAAATTTCCAGCCTATATATAATTATTTTTGAATAATACTTGAATTCGAACGTATTTTGCATCGCGCTTTCATTTTTCTCTTCATTTAAACATAATTTGTCCGTAATTATTCCTGGATTAAAGGCAGAAGATGATATGCAAATCAAATGTGAATTCTAATAACAGAAAAGTATAACATATCGTTTATTATGAATTAATTTGTAGTGCCAGTGATAATATATTTGATGTATATTTATCTCACAACACATTGCATTTTATAATGGCAAAGTATTGATTAACGTTAAATATTGTTACAGTATTATACTGTTATGTATACAGTCGTATAAAATTGTCGCGCTATTATTCTATTATTCGCGCTATAATAAGTTTTAAAACTTATTTCAATCCAGTTTTATTTTAACTTTTAATCCTCCTATATATATATATATATATATATATATATATACATATGTAAATATATATATTTATTTATACTTACTTATAATTAACTAACTTTCTTTTAAATCGCTAAAAATAATATAAAATATCGTGAAAGATTTAATATAATAAATATTATAGGTCTTTTTTTTCTTAAACATTATACTAATATCGTCGGCTGATTTCAATCGTTTATAGCTTGAAAACTAATCTGGATATTTCCATAAAGTATTTTCTATTCAAATTAATTAATAAAACATATTATTAAAAATTATACAACTAGTATAAAATAATTTGTCTAATTGTCTGAAAAATGTCTTTGTTTGCTACCGTATAATGCGATTGCGAATTTAATATCCGAAATTAGCGTTAGATTATTAACATTCTCGGAAAAGCTAGATAATCATACATGGTCAAATACCGAAATGTATCGCACAGCATTGACAAATCCAGCGAAACAACACGACTGTTGCATCTATTATTTCGACAAAATAACGTTGACCTGGATTACGAAACGTGTCGATTTAATGATGCTTACACTTCGGGATGGGGGGAATTCGGACGGCCTCGAAATGCCGGCGTCATTAGGATCATTGACGATTCATTTCCGGTATATGACAGAGAGAGGCCGTTCGGGCGGGACAGAATCGGGTCAAGTTTTGCGTGTCACGTCACACATCGTTCTGTCATTGCGCGGGGTTAACGATCGATCGTGGTTGGACTGGCAGTTCGCGCGGCCAGAAAAACATCACTTCGGACAATTGAAGCAGCAAATTGATGAAAAGGTGCTTTTCGCAAAAGGACAGGCTTTACGCTACGTGAATTATCTCGTACATTAATTATTTCTCTCTATAAATGTCTTTAATTCAATTGTCGAATAACTGAGATATGTTATTAAAGCGCAATTCTGCAATCTCATCGACTTTAACTTTGAAATAGTATACATATAGATGAGATATAGTTAATTCATTGTCTCTTTCGTTATTTTCAATGCATCGTAATGTTGTAAAGAGGTGCCGACACGAATGGTTGAATGCGACATGAGTATCGCAATTAATTATTGCTATTTTGCCCAACTTCAGCAACGCGCGATTAATTCGCAATTACTCGAAGGGTCGATGAAACCGAGTTGAGTAGAGCATAACGTGTTCACAGTTAGGCATCAATTTGCGCTTAAAAGCCTTGACGATCAACGTCGGTCACTCTGTGTACTCCAATGTTCGCCGATGATCAAGGGAACATTGCAAACGAGTCGGATGGATTCGTATACGGGGAAAACGGAACGCGCCTTTGTCGTCTTAATGAAACGTCACAATTTAACTCCTCTTGGTATTCCTGGTGAGGAAGCGACCTGGTATTCCGGCTATGCCGGCTTGACCGATGGAGAACCCAAATGACAAGGATCAGGGTTTCATTCAAGTCCAGCTGAGACTAATGAAGAATTCGTAGCGCGCAGGAATCGACGAAAACGAAATAATGTCTCATTTACATGCGTCGATTGTTAAGAAAAATTATAAAATGAAAAAGAATGAATGCGAATATGCGAGAGATAAAACGTTCCGATAAGTGTGCAAAATTGAGTTATTAGTAAAGGAATTTAGATCTTACTAAAAAAAATAAAAGCAGACGAAATATATAAAATATACATTTAAAAAAAATTTAAAAGTGATTCTAAGATGTTCTTAAATATTTCTTCATTGACAATTTTTCAATATTCGAATAACTCGGATTATTGAAAATGCGCACATGTACATATACCTACACTGTACATATGTGTATGTACTGCACTGAAAGATTGAGAACATTGCCGGTTAAGTGAATTCCTAACTGCAACAAGCGAGTCTGATTAATATTTTAGATCACGCTCGCGCTTAAGGACGTTTTTCATGACTAATTAATTTGTCGTTACCCGCGGGAAAGGTAAGGATAAAATTCGCAACAGATGAGAAAACTTCACAAAGCAAGGCTTAACTTTTCCTTTGCTTTCACTCAGAACAAGCTAACTTTAAGCCTGAGTGCAGGCCTGTAGGTCAACACGTTCTAATGTAAATCCAGAATTTCCATCTGCTTTTAGTATCAGACTGGTGCTAATCCAGATTTTAGAAACTACCTACTAACACTCAGAAGCCATTTTGACAGCTTTCGAAAGCAATAGAAATTTAAAGCAGAGTGTTTTTAATTCTGTCGTCCGCAATTTCGATTTCTAATATCCATAGCGCATACGACGATGAAGCGATGTATTAACATGGAGATAGCTATTATCAATTTTCATTATGTTTCGCTTGAAAGATAAAAATCGGATATAGAATGGGATATAAATGAAATATGAATGGTTCGGAGTAACGGGGTTAACACGATTTAATATAATGATATAACAGTGCCGCTACACGGATGTATATATATATACACACACACACACACATATGTATATATATACATACACATATACATATATAGGGTCGATCGTATATATTTGTGGAAATTACGAGAAATTTGTATTCACGAGATATTACGATCAAATGCAATAATCTGAACCAAACGTGTTATCATGTGTCATCGTCCATTAATTTACTCGCGTTAGGAGAATTCTATAACACTTCGCTGGTCAAATAACATTTCTAATCGTATCTCTCGCGAGAGAAGTGTCGATATAATTTATACGTGACTAATAAAATATGAATGGTTTCATAGAAACAGCAAAAATACTTATTTGTGAGAGCCAACAATATCTTTTTTATCTCAAACGATATATTTGTTATAAATTCAGATTTATATAAAAAAATTCGAATAAAATTGTTACAACTTTATACTTAGTTTATCGTGAAAAGCTTCTCTCTAATTACTGTATTAATATTTCAATTCCTTAAGCTTGTACATGTAACGTACCAAAGTTTTTGAGCCCAACGTTGCGCAATATACACCGGAACCGCGTATGGAGAAGTACGTAACATCGCAGGAGAAATAACTTTCAATCTACAAGATAAAACGCGGTTCTCTCACGAATCCGTTGCACTGCGCTTATTCCGAGGGATGGGACTAGGTATTCCGTCACTCAAAGCTGACGCTAATAAGCCACCTGCGCATCCGGTCCAAGCTTAGCTTGCATTTCTGCAGCAGACCGACGAGGTCCCTTAAGAGAGCGTAGAGCTATTACCACTCTCGGACGCCGTCCGAGAAACGGGACGTCGTCAGCCAAGAGATACAAGTCAACCGGGATTAAATAGAGGTGTCGCTTGGTAAATAGAACGCGGCGAGACGCAGCGATTTCACGTCACCTACCTATCTACCAATGCGAAGCATGGCAAAAGGATACACGTGGTTGTACTCTCGCACGGTGCGCGAGATCGATCGCGCGACGAGCGAAAAAATTGGGCTGTCGACGTGACGATGACGACGACGTCGGCGGCGAGTAGCGGGCGAGATAAGCCGAAGGAAAGAGAGAAAGACCCACGTGGAGGCGACTCGGTTCAGCAAGCCCGCCGGCATTTTCTTCCGAGCCTCACCTCCTCCGCTCTCCACACTCTCCGTTTCCCCGTACCCTCCACCCTTTTTCCGTTCCACCGAGACTTTCCTCGAAGATTAATAACACCACGGCGTAGCTCGCATAAAACTCTCTTTAATCTGAACCAACGCGAACGCGTATATTACACCTGCTGATGCGGATCGTCTACGGACGCATTTTCTTTTTGTTTCTCTCTCTCTCTCTCTCTCTCTCTCTCTCTCTCTCTCACTATCTCTACCTTTTATCTTTTTTGAGTTTTGCGAAGTTACAAAAGGTTGAAAGACGCCATGACGGGACTCGTCGCGGGAGTTTCTTTTGATTTTGTGCGACACGACGCTGATTAACTTCTGTAGATGTTCCAAACGTCCGTGCTACCGGGTACTAAGACCCGTGGTAATTTGTATTTCGCTCGAAAGGGATTCGCGCATCTTATTAATAATGAACATCGAGGGTAGCTGTTATAAAAGAAAAGACAGAGACAGAGAAGAGAGAGAGAGAGAGAGAGAAGGGAGGAAGAAAGGGAGAAAGAGAGAGAAGAGAGAGAGGAGAGGAGAAGGGAGAGAGCCAAGCTGTGGTATATTAAAGCTGTCACATGCAGGCACGTGTACGTGTACACAAAGGCTTTCCGCCTGGTACTAGGGGATTGATAGCGAGCTTTTTCTTATCACATCAGTAGGTAATGTCCGGCCAGAAATATTTTACTGCCCACATACACTTGCTTTTCATTATATGTCTTTTAGCTAATCTTAAGAAAGAATTTTTAATTCTTTGCAAATTAAACTTTTTGACGGTAATTCAATAATAGATTTAATAGCCAATTTATTTCCTTATTAAAAATGACAGCAATAAAACTTTCAAGTTATATAAATATGATTGAAGATGAAGAGCTTTTAATCTGCGGGAAATTGCAGCTAAAATAAAATTTATCACGACGTATCAGCGCGCAGTGAATACCCTGACCTGTTGATAACTCGATTACGATGCACACGCGATTTTCTTCCGCGAGGAATAAAGGAATAATGGCGCGGAAGGTCAAAAGTAAATCGGTCATATAGAATTTAGTTCAACGGTTTAAAGAGCGTAAACATGAAAGTACCGCAAAGTGTAATTGTGTACGAATGTGTTGAACTCGCGCGAGAAAATCGTTAATTACAGAGCAGATGATTTTCACACACTTCCTTGCACTATAAAATTGCTTCATATTTCTTCTCCTAAAGTCTGCCGGCTTGTTTGTTATTTCGTTTTCCTAAATTCTGCACAAGCTCTTGCACTGCGGCCAACAAACTAGATATTTTGACTTATATAAGAAGACTTATATAAGAAATCTTAAAGTCGTGTCCATTAAGTTTGTAGAGTAATAGCGATTTCTTCAGTCCCGAAAAGCTGTAGCATCTCTTTATATTGACCATATAATGCATAAACGCGTTTTTTAAAATCAAATTTTTTAAAAATTTCCCATAGTTTTGTTTATAAAATAAATTATAATACAATCCTATTATAATTACACGCGTCTGACGTTTAATTTTCTGGCTCCTTGCATTAAGACGAATCAGCTTCAGGTGGACAATCTAATTTCACCTCGACTCAGCCGCAGTGGTAATTATCTGACTGGACACTTTGGTTAGCCATTCACGTCGATTATGAATATACATGAGGCTTTTATCGATTACGTTCGCCGTAATTTCTACGAAGTCCGCCTTTGACCGAAGGGCATATAAAATTAGTCGAATCGCCCTCCTACGTGCGATAAGGGTGGGTTACCTGTTTGACTTCCAAAAGCTAACTTTCAATGTTTAGGCGAGTCACGATCGGCATTTTGTGGAAGTATGTAATCGGCTAACATGCCGAACGCTAGAGATAAGGAATATATAACTGACCAATCGATGTTTGTCGCCGGTCTTATATAACGCTGACGATTAAAGTAATATTTATTGGTACGACACGTACATATAATGAGTTTGAAACAAACTTGTGAGCAAAGATAAAACCAACCATAGACATGTAAGCAAATAAGTAGATTATTCTTTTCTAAAAGTTAATTTTCCAAGAAGATATGAAAAATGTTATTTATTACTCTACAAAAAGATCGATATTATCTGTGTTAATTTATAAGTAAATATTATTTATGTATGCTACAAACATTTTTTTTTATTTTGTGTGTTTATTATATAATATAGAAAATAATTTATTAGCTTTTTTAATTGTTGCATTCTGTACAATCTATCTGTTTATCGTGAACTGGAGATACTGAATTTCGAGCGAATTCCGCAATGTGAACGATCAAAGTTTCTTGCGCCATTAAGGTAGAAGGCAATGGTACAGAGAAAAAATTGTGAACCCGGAAGGTTAGATTTGCGGAGTACTCCCATCGGGGTGTCGAGTTCTTCTCCGGGTGAAGTCGTTGTCGAAAACTATTTCCACCTTCTTGCCTCTATACGATCGTTATCAGAACCGAGGCAGTTAAGGGCGACGATGTTCTTCCTAACGATGTTTGACGAGAAAAAGAGAGAGAAAATTTATAATATTGTGTAAACGCTCGAAGAGTCGCGATCCTTAATTCCTTTGCATCATTATAGAGGCTCTAAGAACTCCATTAATGTGACTGGCTCATAATCTCGCAGTGAAATGGATATCGATTGTAACCTAATGCTTAGTAATGATCGTAATCTCTTGTAATGGTTAATGTTAGCATGAAAGATAAGTTAAGTCATATAAGAATAGCGAAAAAGAATCATTAGCGTTCTTTATAGATATTAAACATAAAATGACGATATTATAGTTTCAATGTTGAGACAATTTTCATTAAAAGCATTAAATTGTTTAATATCCAAAATCGCGTACGTATAAAGAAAATATTGAAAGCGGTTGCGCTTTAAATCTTTCGATTGAAAAAAAAACACGCTACTTCCATCACATTTTTTTAATGCGCGAAATGCACCGAGAAGTCGTTAAGATAAATGTAAAATCGTTACGAAGAAGAGAAAGAGAAATATCGGATAGCGATATTGCAATGTAAAAACTATTTAAGATGCTCAGACATTCGTCGAAAGATTTACGATGGTCGTAATAGAACTTCGTCAAGCTGAGAATTGTACGATGCGCAAGAAAGCGCAACCTTTCGACATGTCGCGGCGAAGCTATTATATCAATCAGTTCCAAAACTCTACGGTATGTTCTTCCTTCTTTCTTGATCGACCAACAACGAAGCGTCGTGTTCGCTCGTCGGATTCGTGCTTGCCGGAAGAAACGTCTCAATTTTTCGCTCTCCTGACACGCGACAGTACGAGAAGTACTTTCTCTCTAAGTCGAGTCGCCTAATGCGACAGGGAACAACCTTGACGTAGTCGTAAAATATAGGCCGTGACAAATAGGAATTTCGGAAAGATGTTTTTATTATCAATTTTGGCATCGTCTTATTATAAAGTCTCTTAGTGTTGCTGATTGAAAAGTTCTGAAGAATTAGGAAGTTAATTTTCACAGAGATAAACAGACTTCTCTCGCATAATTTTAGGCAAAGCGACATGAATAAAATCACTTTGAAAAGAGCAACTTGCATAAGTTGCGCTCGTGCGTCTCTACAGTAATCCGGCGAACGAACGGCGATAAAAAGCGTCATTTAAGATCGTTTGTTCGTGCGTAATTAAAAATTGCGACAATTTTCTCGCTCAGCCTCGTCGCGGGGCGCGTGAGAAACGACACTTTGCGATATCTCTCACGCTTAGTGGGAACGATTCCCGCAACGAGACGACGTTAATACGGCCGCCTACGACGACGCCTGATGCCCGTTTTATGTTTCACGCAAACTCACGGCGATTAGCACTCGTGCTCTTGTTTCGCTCCTTCTATTACGGTCGTTGTTTATACCACCCTCGTCACGTACGTCAAGTCGAGTCTGTGCGGGGGTACACGCACGTATCCGCGCACAATGCGTGCACAGGGAAACATATCGTATCGTTCGCACGCGTTTTACCAACAATACTGGATCTTACTCGCAATATCGATTATTCGCCATGGAGCCATAGACACAGGCACACTAGTTTCAACAGTTCAATTGCCACACACTTGACTCGACACATTTAATTCATGCGATACATCATAGACGGAGAGAAGAAAAATGTGCGAAGTTCATCTTCTGCTCGTAAGAAATATTTCATCGTTGATAATTGCACTATAAGTGAAAAAAAAATGAAAATTATTTCGTAGTCGTTATCAATGAAAATGTTATCAGGGCGTACTCGGAAATTTCTGCACGACACAATATCCCCGTTACCGGATTAACTGCGACAACTCACGACTCGGGGCCATTATCCTTCGTTACGTGTTGTTTGATCGTACACCCGGCGCGGAGCTTATATGACTTGTTTCATTGTTACAAGTACTTTTATCCGTTATTTGATTTTTCGCCTAACGAGTTTCATACGAGCGACGTGAAAGGTCAATTCGCCGTTCAATTAGCGTCCCGATACTTTCGGACACTATGTATAATCAGTGTAAATTAAATGATCGTTAACCTCAATTTCCTATGACTCGTAATGTTAAAGCTTATGGTCAATTACGGGGCATTAGGCACGTTTGATCGGTCACGTTTGATAACTGTATATAGAAATTTATGGGATGGTTATCCGATATTCGTACGTTTATACGTTTTTAGCCGTTACAGAATAAGTCTAAAAAACAGACATAAAAATTAATTTATCGCGATACGAATTTAGAGATTCTTTCTTATGATAATTTTTTTTCCTAATCTTTGTTTTATTTGAAAAAAAAACATTAGACCTACATTATTCCTAAAATAGGATTGTTATCAAGATTACTGTTAATAAAACAGAAGAAATTGTTCATTCAGTTGATCTAGAAATGTTTTTTCACAAGAACACTTCTGACGCTTTTAAATGCCTTAATAAACAGATACAAACAGACAAAAACAGTTTGCTAAACAAAAAAGTTTTAAGACTTTTTATGATCCTTTCCCTTCTTAAGAAATGAATCAAGAACTGTTTTTTGTTATAAAATTTAAAAGTACAATTTATTTTCTAAATATAAAAATTTTTCTGTAAAAGTTAACTAAATGCATTAATGATTATACATATTTCATGTTAAATCACTTTTGTTAAACTGATTTATCAGATTTATTACATATTAATAGGTATTTTCTTCATATAAAAATATTAAAGCACGAATAATTTTCGAATTTTTAATCAAGAGAATATAATATTTCAGAGAGTGTATGAATAATTATATTACAGTTTTATAATTAAATTCTCAGAATTCAGAATTTAAATTTAAGATATTTAATATTTGATATTAAAGAATATCAAACATCATCTCTCAATTAATCAAAGGATCTCTCCGTCAGAGAGATATAAATTTCGAAATACTTTGTAGCGGAATGTGAAGAGAAACATTTTTCAAATAATACATTATGAGAGGGGCGCGGCGCATATAAATACCACCAATCTGCCTTCGGGTGAATTTTCTTGCTGAGGTCTGTTGCTGGCTCAACGGCCAGAAAATTTTTGCGCACGCGGTCGTACCGAGTCGAGTTGTATGTGGACAAACGCGCGCTGTTCGTACACCCACCAACCGGTCCGTCTCCGTGAAAAATTGCAGATGCGACACAGTAATTTCTACGAGGAATATTCTCTCGTCGCGGTATTATTCCTATTTTCTGAGTGCGCCGCGCGATGCCTCGCGTTTCCATTTTCTTTTCGCCTCTCTCGCGCCGCGGAAACGGAAAAGAGAAAGAGAGAAAGAGCAGAGGACAAACTCGCGAAAATACGAAAATGCCACGAGGTATGCGTTAGAATTTACTAGCGACGATACACACGTGACGCATTTTCTCTACGCCTTCGCATTTCTTTCCCTTTTTTTTCTCTCTTTCTCTCCCCCTTCCGTCAAATCACAGACTTCCGTCGTAGCCAGGTGCTCTGTTTTATGTACATACAACCACCGCAATGGCAGCGCACGGCGGAATATCGCCGGGCAGCAGCGTATTTACAGAGGGCTATAATTTCGCAGCGGTGTACAATTTGCAACCCAAGGGAGCTTATGCTTATCCGCAGTTCGTTCGCTTTGCAAGCAGAGTATTTGTTAATCGTCATCGATATCGGCCGATACCGTGCCGCATCGACGGTTACCGTATCCATAGCGATAGTGTAGCGCAAAAGGAACATCGGAAACCCCTTTTAAATATGCTTACCAGCTATCCGGGATAGCTTTATTGAAAAATGTACGGAACCGTATGCCCGGCGGAGGAACGGAAATGCCGACTGTGCGACTCTTAACACAAGCTACTCTTGACAAAGGATGATAATAGGGAATTTGTATTTTAATGAGTGGGCAACGGACTTTGTAGCCGCGCGATGTTATATTTTCCTCAATGCAGTTCAGTCGAGAAATTTAATAATAAGGCTTAAGGTTCTCTCTCTCTCTCTCTCTGCACTTCCTCTGGTGTTGCAAAAAGGAGGCTTTCCCTCGCTGGTAAAGAGAATTGCGAGTGCGAGCAATAAATTGAACATGAGAGGACCGTCATACGGGTGGAAAGAAACGGGTGAATACGTAATATGACGTAGAGTATCGTGCGCACATTCTGCAATAAGGCATCGCGCGCACGATATCGCGGAGAAAGGCATTTAATGCAACAAAGGAATATATAGAGCGCGGCGTCGTGCACAATACGCACGGGGGAAAAAAAGGCGACGGCAGTAGTATGATATGTCGGTATGCGGTACCGAGCGTGCGTGGAATGGTTAGCGCGACGTTCTATTCGAAACGCTTCATGGTGTCGCGTCGCGAAATATGTCCCCCGCGATGCTGTCGCTGCCACGTCGGCACGAAAAGCCGAAAATGTCGAAAAAGGCCCCATTTCGCGCGGCCGACAATCTGCCGATTTCTGTCGCGGAAAAGTCGACCGTGACGAAAAGTAGCGTAAATGTAATTCGTTGTTCATCCAGAAACGTCAATATTAATCCGTTCATCGTCGATCGACGATATAAAATCAACGGCGGATTAAATCAACGGTATTTTCTAGCAACGACGGGAAATAATCCAGCATTTTTAACTTGTTCAGAAAATATCGATGTCGTTTCGTTATTAAATTAATTTGAAAAACGCGAATATCGATTTATCGCCTGTTTCATACAGGGAGAGATACAAACATCAGAGTTTATTGGGATTTAACTACGTATAGCGAAAAGGTGACAGTGAAATAATATTGATCGGTTTATCGGCTAAAACGCAGCACGCTTTAGTAGCAAGTTTAATAGTGGCAATCGGAGCGTTCGTCCGTCATACATCCCATGCAATATATGCGAGCGCGAGAAGTACATATGGGGGGGAAGCGAATAGATGGGATTCGTGCACAGACGAGCGCATAGAATCCTTAGCCTTAGCTGGGAGTCTTTATTCGGCACGTCGCAACGTTGTCGTACAAAGCGCATCCTGCGTCGCGGCGGCGCGGGTACGCTAGTAGTACGATGCTATATAAGACCACGCGGCGTCTCGGGGCGGGAAGCCATTTCCTCGAGAAAAGTGAGACCCATTTCGCGCTCGTATTCTCGGGATAGCGCCCGCCGTCGCGGGCGGGCGGCGGCGGGTTAACACAGAGGCGTAAATTTTGGTAAATGCGACCACGTAAAGCACGTTCACCCGCAACGACGCGACGGCGCGCAGCAGCGAACTTTACTAGCGTGCGAGCTAGCTGCTGCGGCGCGTCGCATCGCGACGTCCGCGGCGACGACGACGACGACGACGACGACTTCGGCGTCCTCGTCCGCCACATAATGCCTTATGCATAGCGAGCAAATTGAACCGCGAGAGTGCGGTGCACGAGACACGGAATGCTAACGAGAAAACTTGTCGTTGCGCAAAAAAAAGGAAGGAAAAGGAAAGAAAGCGAGCATGGGTTTCGGAGTCGGGATTTCAGGGAAAAGGGAAAGAGAGAGAGAGAGAGAGAAAGGAAAAAGTAGAGAGCAAGATATTGTTGCGCACTGCTTGCGGCAACGACAAATGCATCGCGTGGTGCTCGCGCGGGAGATTATGCTGACGGAATATCAACGAGAACGCGCGCTGCCGATCAATCGATTCGCAAAATTTATGGTACCGATGACGGCGCGAGGACGTGAAGCTGTCCCGATCGCGAATCATCCCTCCTTCGGCGCCACGATGACGGACGTCGGGAGATATCGGAAGAGAATCTCGGGATAGATTTACATTAGATACCCGTATGCCGAGTCTGCGCGAACGCATGATATAAAGAATCCCCCCGATTTCGGATGAGAGAGAAACGAAGATTAATTGTCACGGCACATTTTGCTAAATATTAATTTTCATTAGAGTTAGTCCTCCCTCATAAGCACGGCGGTGAAGAAAATATCGTTCTTCATTTCGTTAAAATAAGGATGGTAACTAGCGTCGGTCTTCTGAAAGTGTCAGAAAGATGAAGAAGCGTATCGTCGTAAATCCGTGCGGGCGTCATCGGAAAAATGGAGTCGGATGGGAGGCCCGTAATAAAGCTCGCTTAATTAGCATGCGAAAAGATGTAGCCGCGCTCGCGATAAGGTCGGACGTTTTATTTTGCGATCTCGGACGCGACGACGGATATAAGCGCAAATGCGTTTGGCTTAATGAAATCCGGGATGGAGCATTAAGAGCTAAAACGCGATAGCGCTTAATGCTCCAGCGTAGTGAATGATGCTTTCGATAAAGTGTTTCTTACGCCGTCTCTGCGATTATCATTTTAGCGGCGATTGTAATAACGATTGTGTATCCACAGGAGAAAAAAGGAGGATATAAAGATCCGCTATTTAAGTTGAATAGCATTCATTCCTTTTGATAAATCCAGTTTTGTCATTTTTTTTTAGAGAAATTACATCATTCCTTCATAAAAAAATATAATAAATATAGCATAACATTGTAAACATTTCTAAAATTAAAAATGTAAAATATATATCAAATACCTACATGTATCCAACATTTGAAACACCATTACGTTTTTACAATCGTTCGCAGTTTCCGTATTGTTGGTAGCTACGATGAAAGTTGGATATAAACGTAGGTATTCGAAACGAACGCATTCAGAATCGCTTTTTGAATTTATAATAGAGTTCAGTAAAACAGTTTCTATCCAGATTAAACACATCAGAATTAAACTAACTGTGCACTGTGTTTGGACGAATGTGTGGCGGCATACTTGTTCGAAAGTTCTTCCGAGTCAAAGAGGATTAAGATAAAAGCGTCGATTCTCTCGATGTCAAAGGGTCGATTACGCTCGATTAAATCCTCTCGCTGGAAATACCTCCAAATATGCGCTCGTGAACCGTGCGCGGCGAACGAGTATAAATTATTCATACTTTAATCGACCAGCCGTATAAAGAGCGATAACGTGCGTCCAACGACGGGGCCGGCTTCTCATCGCCAAGCTTCCTGAATATTTTCGCGGTGCGGACAATGAAGTCGCCGGACAAAGGCACGGCTTTCTAATACCGCGGGCTTTTTCGGCTCGCCCTAGGAAAGGAACGCGCTTTCTTCCTTGTCAAGCCAGCGATATTGTTCGTGGCATACCAGCGCTTGCGAAGATCCCACCGGTTAAAAGATCGACTCTGTGCGCGGTCAAGATCGAGACGTAATATATGGATGTAAATAGAATACATAAGCACAACAATATCCGTGTGTGGGATGAAAAGGAGTCACGAAGCAAAACAGCCATATGAGTATAAAATTTTGGCATATTGAGTTTTATGCGTAATTATATTTTAACGTGATATGAAATGTTTTTCTTTTTAGTTGAGTCATGAAATCTTTTCGTCACTAAGAAAAAGAAACTACCGATTATCGCCACGACGATGATTGTTCGTCGATCCAGATGATTTCCTTCCCAATTCTTTTGGGAAGATTTAACGATATCCTCTGTAGTCTTTAACTCCAACCGTGCTTGGAAAAGTTAACGTAACTAACAGCCCTTTCTTGCAGGTCTAGTAATTTCGCTGTTCCTCGTTTAGGGAAACTATTATTAAGAATTTAACGGATTAACGTAAGAATAACGTATAACGTAGCATTTTCTAAGGCAAATTCTCTCCATTTCTCTTTCTCGCTCTTTCTCAAGCCCGATAAATTGAAGTCCCGCCATTATTCCGGGATTCTTCTAAACTTTTTTCCCTTGCCGCACGGGCGACGTCGCAATTCGCTTTTGTCCTTCTTCGCCCTTTCCATCTTGCAAAGTACCATGCGATGCCCGGCGGCGCCTTCGCTTTGTACGCAGTTAGAATTCGCGCGAGACTTCGTCGCGGAATGTCGTTATGAGAATGCAAATTTTATTTCCGCCGAGAAAGCGACCCAGACTCGCAATAATGTTACTCGCCCCGGTATAGGATCGATATCTAAAATCGCAGTGACGTGTAATCAATAATAATGCTACCTCACTTGTTTAAACTTACTTTATTTTATTTGATTTTAAAAAGTTTATTTGATTTTGTATATAGTAAGACTTATACAATGGACATTAATTCTGTCTATTAGAAAGTTAAATATTTCATTATTAGATTATATCTTTTTACTGTACAAACAGAAGAAAAAGAAAACCAAAATTTATATGTAATTTCAAAAAATATTGTTTCTGAAATTTGTTATTAATAAACAATAATTATTAACTTATATACAATATTAGCTTATATACAATAATTATTAACTTTATCGTAGCATAATTGAGTTTGTAATATTTAAAGCACCTAATAATAAAAATATGAAAATGAGTCAAGGTGGCCTGTCTTGAAAATTTGAATTGTTTCATGACACTGTTGAAACTCCTAGTCTGCCCGCAATCTTTCGTAACTCTTTTATTTTATCGGATTTGTAGTAGCAATCCATTGCTCGCTTGTCTTTCTTCAGGTTCCTCTCTTTCTGTCGGAAGTGGTGGCCCGCGGCGTTTAAAGCGACTGCGTTTCTGGGCCGCGCCGCGGTTTCTAATTGCGACCACAGTCTGGGTTTCGTGAGTTCGAAAGGGCATCGGAGAGAAAGGGACAGAGAGAGAGAGAGAGAGAAAATGTGATATATATATATATGTGTGTGTGTGTGTGTGTGTGTGTGTGTGTGTGTGTGTGTAAAGGGTTGCTAAGGAAAGGTAACGGATATGGTGGAGAACTAAGCTCCAAGATCGCCCCCGAGGCGGCGACGATGGCGTGGACGCGCGGGGATCGAGGTAGTTGGGGGTGAGTTGGATTATTTTAAAACGAGATCGAGATAACTTCGGGAGAGCTAAACGTAGCGGTTCAACCTGAGACAGAACTGAGGAAACGGTAGAGAACACGATAAAGTAATAAGGAGCAAACGGCGAAGAGGGAGATAAACAGAGAGAGAGAGAGAGAGAGAGAGAGAGAGAGAGAGAGAGAGAGAGGACGAGATACCGAGAACATTGGTAATGTGTACAAAAGCGAGGGGACAAACCGAAGAGCCAAGAGACACTCGTGGCAATGGAAGGAGGAGAGCAAACATACCACAGTGAGAGACGGGATGCAAAAGCGCGGGGGAGAAAAATATGAGGAAGGAAATGGAGAGTGGTGACGAATGCTGAGAGATAAAGACGGATAGAGCCAAGGGGTTGGACAGAGGGTAGAGAACCGAAGATTTGGGGAACGCACACCGTTAACTCGAGATTGGAAAGTTACCCGATCGTGTGATTGCGTTTAGACGGCTAAGTTCGAAGGGAAGGAAGCCAAGGACGGAGCGATCTCGTTCCGGCGAGTTTCTTCGTCGTCGAGTTATTCTATTTGGCGTGTGATCGTTCTCGCGAAAATAATAAACCGATGTGTATCGATTGGCATCGTCGGTCTGAAATGACGATAATCATGAGAAATTCAAGAATGAGATTTTATTATATCTACATCGATAGAATGTAATAAAATCTTACGGAGAGAACATTGAAATCTTTCAATACGACAAACTGCTTATTGGAAACGAGAAGATGAAGTTTACTTCTTGAGAAATCCGAGAATTGTCCAGTTATCGGTTTATAAAAGCACTAGTCGTATTTATTAGTCGTACTTATTTCTAAAACAAAAATATTGCTCGATTGAACGATATCTCGTGATTACATTTTGTACATACTATACAGTGTTATTTGTTTTTCTGATTTCGAGCTACATTAATCCCACTTTTAAATATTTCATAAATCTCGCCCATGTGCATCGTAATCTCTCATTTACGTATATATTGTACAATCTAACGCTTCCGCGGAAAATCGATTCGGATATGTCGTTAAACGACAGTCGCAAAACCCTTTAACGGTATTTTCAGAATTTACATCAAGAGCTTCTCTGTTTAAGAGGGGACGGTGTAATGAACGGCGTAATGAAAAGCAACTAAGGCTTTTATCAAGAGACAGAACACAAAGACTAAGCACCCTTAACGCCCACGGACGGACATGCGGCGCGGCTCTTTTACGAGGAAGTCGGGAGCGTCACTGAAATTAAACAAGTGGTAAAGCATTCTGCGCTTTGTGCGTGATACGCATAGTTGCTTACTGTAAATATAAACGTGAATTCCTAGATAAAACTCAAAATCTGAATTACATTCAGATTTTTACTGATTCCGCACATTATCGCGTTTCTCCTGCCTTTGTAAATCATATTTCCTGTTTTCGCATATTAATTATTATTTCAGCTTGTACTATTCGTCAATTTTCTCAATGAAAATTTGATGTCAGAAACAAATTTTAAACTGGTTGAAAAATCCATCATATGGCTGAAGATTAGAATTCTGAAAGACCTACACAATGAATCTCGTTCTCGTTGTGCCACATGCATTCTGAACTGCACTACGATTTTTTTTATGATTTTTACCGAGGCATTATACGAGGCTGTTCAATACATTTCGCGTAGTACGCATCATCGAAACTCACGATGATACGCCTCGCGGTTCCCGCACAATACCGTTCGAACAATAGCCGAGAAGTTTGTTTCTGAATGACGGCGAACGCGAACTGCCGGCCGTTGCTCAGGGGAGAAATACGATTTTATAATATAGAAGGAGAGAATACTGGTCGTTATATTGGAATGAGAGGCGAATGCCTCTGGAATAGACTCCGTTCGCGATGTGGGGGATGTTCGCGAAACGAGCAGGCGAGTACATCGGTCGAATAGGGCACTCCGGTATTTCCCTTCTGCGGTCGGTGGGATCCGTTTAAATCCCGTCGGCAGCGCCGTACGGCTAGTCCACTGGCTTCTCGACAAATTACTCGGCCCCGATAGCGCAGCAATTCCCAGGATTCCGGCTCGGTGGTCCATGGCCCTGGGACCACGGCTCGTGCCGGCTCGTACATGCTCGATCCGATCGGCTGAGCAAGGTCTAATAGATGCCGCGCCTATATCTTTCAACGAACTATCGCCAGCTCGCAGGCGTCGTACTGTCTAACAATCTGTTTGCGACTATCCAATGTCCACCAATTATCGGTTTTAAAACTATAAGCTCGCTTTGATGGACTCTTAAGCGTTTTAACACAAGATTTGGTAATCTCTATAGGATTAAAATATATTTCAATTTATTTTTGCTAAATCTTTGTATAAACAGTTATTAATATTTTCTTAATAGTTTTCATCAATCAGTTTAACAGAAAATAACTTGAATAACTTAATCATACCAAATTCTTTTCTAAGATTAGCTAAATTTCATATTTAAGAAAAAGGCTTTAATTCAATAAGCCTTGTTCCAATAATTTCATTATCAATATTCATTAATGAATAATACCTTTCGAAGACACGGCAGGATTCTATCAGTGCGATCAATTATGAATTAATCCGACTTCGCGAATGCGAGATGGTGAGACCGTGAAATCCAGTCATCACCCTTATCGTATGCTCGGAAAACATTTTCAGGAGAGAGAGAACCAAAGAGAGAACAGACATTTCCCATTTCAGGGGCGCTTGGTCGATCTTATCAAGAAAGATTTCCGGGTTTGAGAGTGTTCCCTGCGCGATTTTAAGAATGATCCGCCTCTTTGTTAGAATCTCGCATCTGAGATCCGCGCCATTATGCCGAGAGCAATATCCGTACGAGAAAGGCATCCACACGAAAAATATAAAGGCCGCGCGCGTCACTAAAAGTCGCGTACCTTCATTTCTGTATAAAAATAGAAACAGCACTTTATACCAGGGATCTATTTTCCATTTCCCGGCTATTGTAGGACGATAACAATAAACTGCAAGCATGCGAATTTAGTAAGTGATAGTATTTTTACAATGTTTTTCAGATTAATGAAAAGATTTTTATAATACGAATTTTTAGATATTTCAACTTTTCCCAATTAAACTACAATATTGCCTTGCATATTTAGTTTTAATTACCTAGTCACATTAATGCATAATATTCTTTTAAATATGTATATATATTTATATATTTGTCTCTCTTTCTCTTTTGTACAACGCAAATACCGTATAAATATATTTTCCCTGATTGAGAGCCAATTAAAAATGAAAATTAGATTTACATATTGCACATTATGCAATATCAATTACATATTAAATATTTCTACAAATAGCAACATTTCATTACAAAACTGATTGCGGTTATACGAGACACAAAATATCATTAGTTCATTTATCATTGCAATATTTTGCGCATACAATTTTCTTTGGAAGCGATCGTGTTCACCTCAAAAATCTCGATGACAGGTGGTCATGACCGCAATTGATCGATTCCCGAACCAAGAGAGCCTCTCGAAGAAGCTTGGCGAGAAGGACGATAACTCAGAAACGGATAACGAACATCTATTTTGACAGGAGATGAGCGTTGGAGGATAGAGACGGGAGTGGGACGAGCTGTGCAGTAGCTATCCCCCGAACGGCGGAGGGAAGGATCGGCGGTGGCCCGGCCCGAGGCATACATTATGCTAAGCCGGCCATTAGTGGGTGAAATATGTTTCGCGTGCCCCAGTCAGTTACCGGACGAGCAGTAGGAAGGCATCTCCCGGCGTTCTCCGACTGCTGCGGCCTCCCGAACAAACGGCGCGCGCCACCTCCAAGGCGTTGCATTACGCGGCTACACGCGGTTCCCAGTTATTTGCAACTCTAACGACCGCTAATTGGCTCGCCCGTTCTCTGCCTCGCGGTTCCACGTGGCTCTTAAGACGAACTAGTAACTGATACGCCGCGTTAGCCGCTTTCGCTGTTCCTTCTATCCTTCTGGCGCAAACACGGAGAGGTATATGGCTACTTTCCACGGTGATTTTCATCAACTTTAGCATCAAGTTTTTAAGAAATATAACGTCCCATTATAAATTTTAAGTATGATTTTCAACTATTATAAATGTAAAAATGAAATAAAAATCTCTCTGGAAATAGATAAAATAATTGCGAAGAAAATGAAAGAGAAAAATAGTGACAATTTTCGATAAATTGTTTATATCTTTATTATTACGCTTCCTGCGGCATCGCGCGCGCAACTTTTATTAAATAATATTTGTCTGGTAAATTCAATTTTTCACTTGCATTCGAATCTTAATGAAAATATTCCCATTTACTATTGCCCGACTATTCATTTGCATGCTATCGAACTAAACAAAATACACAACTCGTTGGTTAACGTCCAATAGCCGTCGTTCGTTAGTTTCCCCTTGTTTATTTACTTTTATTTGCACAAATGCAACCTATTTTTATATATACATAAAAATAGTGTGTGTATATAATACACATATATACAGTCACAGACATACATAAAATTGCGTGGCTGTGCCCATTTCAATTAATAGAACACGGTTACGATCCAGCAATAAAAAGAAATAGCTTTCGAATCCTGATCAAACCGATGAGATCAGAGAGTACTCGACAAAATCTCATTACAGTAAATGTATGCTGGCTTTCCTGATGCACGGATAATACCTACCGTCGAGGAAATGTCAGCCAGATCGTACGAATTTCATGGCATCGTAAGGCATCGACTTAGCTGCCAGAGCGACTTTCTTTATCGGTATCACGAAGTGATATGTTTAAAACTGTAATCAAATCGGGGAAAGGTAAATATTGCATGCCCTAAATGAAAAGATTACATTGGACTTTCTCAACTATAATCGCTAAAAATTAAATCATAATCGACATATTAATTATATTGTTTTACAACAAAAAAAATGTACAAAAATGAAAGTAGTCATTTGTTTAGCCACTAAATTTAATCCCGTTTACTGAATCACAATTATGAGAAATTGCGATTAAATGATAAAAAGGACTATTTAGTATATTTTGCTATATTATAACTATGTGACATGTTGAAGAAATTTTATTGCGTATTAATTAAAATACGTTGTTAAGACTTTCATCCTATAAAAGGAATTTGTTGTGTTGATTAAAAAGATATTTATGATAAATGTAAGATTTGTTCTATTATCTATCTATCATAATATGAAAACCGAAATTTTAATACAATGTACTGAAATTCTTATAAATTTTAATATAGAGTTCAATTTTCAACATTGAAAATTAAAATTTGCAACGGAAACTATTTGATATCTTAAGCAGTTTTGAAGACATACGCTCATTGCAGTTTTTGTGGTATCAAGTGAATAATAAAGCCAGTACTTCGGTCGTGTTTAAAAATAGAATTTTCTGCATATAGGCGGAATTTAATTTCATCTCGGGGTTTATCCCCAATAACCGAGATACCTTCGTGGGTTAGAATTAATTCTATCCGGGAAAATATTTTTATCGCAGCCATAGCGATACGCATCGTGGGAAAACGTGCGACTTAATTAAGAATTTCCGATTGGCTGTACGGCGCGGTGGTCGTGGGCAGCACCGTTATTACAGGATGTGCAAGTATAGCTTAGGAAAAACGAGGGATTTAAACCATGCCACGTATATGTTCCTCTTTTTAAAAAATTAAACATCAAATTCTAAAAATAATTCGTTTTAATTACGAGTTCGATTTTAAATAAGTAATAAGATTTTATAAATTTTATACGTTGGAAACTTAATTTTCCAGATTTTCGCAGCCATTTAAATTATAAAACAATATGTCCGATATGTCAAATTAAACAAAAAATTGTGATTCAAGATTAATTAAAAAAGAAAATCCTTAATATAGAATAGGTGACCTATTAAGAATTAATTATCTTAATAATAATCTACTTCTTATACCAATATCGATGTAAATGTCTATAGAAATTGTTTTATAATGAAGATTAACTGATGTCATTCAACTCGGAGAACTCGACGGAGATGCAAGAAATACAAGCAGGTGAAAAGATTTAGAATAATCGATGACGCTTCATCAATTATCAGTAATAAAGCGCGCGACAACAGAGAATATCACCGAGACAGATTACCTCGCGCGAAAATATTTTTCTTTTCGTGGTCTCTTCCGCGCGCGGA
This sequence comes from Tetramorium alpestre, assembly GCA_021460005.1. Lineage (NCBI taxonomy): Eukaryota > Metazoa > Arthropoda > Insecta > Hymenoptera > Formicidae > Tetramorium > Tetramorium alpestre. The sequence continues at coordinate 807,132 of JAJVSH010000035.1, read as the reverse complement.
CACATACACACACTCACACACACACACTGACGGTGAAGATACTTTTGTCACCATTACTTACGTCATACTCGAGAGGTTCTGCGCTTAATATCGCATTGCTCTTATACATAGTCTGCCGCAGGGAGATAATAAAGTGATTTTCTTTTTCTGCGATCTCCCTTATTCCATTTTTGGCACCGTTGAGGTCAAACGGAAATTACCCATTATGATTCTTTATAAAACGATTTTTTATTTCATTGATATTTTCTAACATAGAAGTATTCAGGATGATAATTTGGACGTAGCGGCTAATCAAAGTTTTAATCGAAACAAAATTGATCGTGCAAATATAACGGTGAATTCAATTATATATTTTAAAAGTTCAATAATTTTGCTTACGATAATTTTCATTATATTATAACAGTTATATGCTGTTTAATGCATCGCTGTGAATTAGATATCGAAAATTAAAATCAAATTTTATTAAAATCTGTAATTTTCGTTAAACGATAATAATACGCTTTTCTGTGAGACGACGAAATTACTGAGAGAAGACACTGTTATTCTAAGAGCGTTAACTTCTTATATTAGCAGAAATACACGCATTACTGGGCACACACGGGGAACGTCATTAGTATCCATTAGGAAATTATGCGTTGCGAAGCGGAACGGTGGTCAAGATAACAAGAACCGTATGCATATCCTTTAAGCGCTGTCCGCTCCCGAATGACAAAGCGTTCTCTCTCGCGCGCTCGCTTCCTGTTTTCCCAGCGACTTATTCTCCATTTTCTATTTTCGTTACGGCGAACTGGATTTCCTCCCAAAATCCTTTGCCTAATGCCGGATCTCTGTTCCAGTCTCACCGCTCTCATGCTATTTATAGATACAGACGGGCAGCACTTTAAATACATTTATTTAATGTAAACGTTTCAGAGATATTTCATTTGTTTTGCGCCCTATTTGTCGTTATATTGATTTGATACACAATTAATTTATTTCCTTTCATTCGTATTGCACGTATATTGTTTATTCCTTTTATTATTACATATAACTTTATTTCGAAATATTGTATCATATATTTCTATTTTGCGAGGGAAAATTTTTCCCGGAGTGCAATAAATTTTTTTTTCTTTCTCTCGCTTGAAGCCTTCGGCCAGGCTTCGACCATTCAGCAGCCGCAACTTTCCGACGAAATGGTGAGCATTATGAAAATCTATAGTTAGCGGAAGAGAAGGGAATATTCAACTCTCCGCCACATCCCCAGGCATTTTCCCCTCTCTTCTGACCCTCGCGCGATGCCACCCTGTCTTCGGCCGACCAAATTATTTCCTGCGGCGTGAAACTCTCCGGGGTGCGATAAACGTCTACGTTGCGGGAACGACATTATATAGAGAGGAACAAATATTGCTGACTGTGCGATAATTATGGCAACGCAATTCGGCCTCATTTGTCCATTACTGTCGCGCGTAAAACAATGTGAATGTGTTTTGCGGTTTATGCGCATATCCCGATTCATTTTCGCAATATCGAATCAATTATTATAATTAGTGAAAAATCGGTCTGCATGCTGATTGGATCGCGTAATATGCGGTTGGCGGTAACTACAAAGGCCCGTTACCCGATTCTAAATAATATCGCATTAATTCTAGAGTATCAGTAGTTCTCTCCGATACTTTGATATATCAGTAAGTGAAACTTCATACTTTTCATTTTTCGCGAATTGTGCGAATATCATCGAATCATAAGTCGGATTCTCGCTATATTATATAAGAACATTGAATTAATTTTAACACTTCACGTTTTACGGCGTAATGAGTAATGAGAGATCTCGAGAGAAGTAGCCTCCTCTCCTCCGTCTGACTGATATTCTACGTTAAAGTAAAGCAATAACTTCTCGAGTACATCCGGAAAACTTTGAGCCTTCTTCCGATCCAATAAATTAGCCGCCACTTATTTCCCCGCAATTCCCCGCAATTAATATTCTTCAAGGATGCCTCGGGAACGCGCCGAGCAAATCGACGATCGATCAAATACAATTCCGCTCGCAGTCAATGTAGTCTCCATTTATAGGAGGCAACGGTGAAATATCTGCCCGGCGTAATCCTTCCCCCAGTCAAATAATGTAAAAGATGTACATCCTTCAAAGCGCTACCAATAGAAACGAGGGAGAGAAAATAAATGGCGGCTTCGTGAAGAGATCGATTCCACCTCGAACTCGCGCAGAGAACGGGAGCTGCTTCGGAAGAGGGCACAGGAGGGTGGGTGTTGGAGGAATGCGCGAGACGTGTTTCCCTTATTTCTACTTTCAGCTCTTGTCGTCGATTCGACGACGATAAGAGGAACGAGCGGTAAACATCGAGTCTCGTTTAATTGGGCAAACTTTCTCTCAAGCTCGGAAAAACTGCACCCTCCTCTCCTTCCCTTCGCCCCTCCTCGTTCTCTCCGCGCCATTTTGGGGACCGGGTGGATATCCGAGAGGTTTCCTTGAATAGCAACGAGACATCGCGCTCGGCTCAATTTTAGATTCCGTCCAGAACCCGTCGCATAATTCGCCTCCAATTCCACCCGGCCCTCGCGAGAGTTTCACCCCGAGGAATTTCTGTTCTTCGCTCGTCTTGAATTATCGTACGATAAGGTCTGATATGCAAACCCCCAAAAAATCGGCTTATGCGCGATATAAGACGCGATGATGTATGATCGTTCGATCGTTGAAAGCTATCTTGAAGAAACTTTTTTCATCTTAAAAACTGCTACATATATCAAGAGTACCTCAAAAGAGAGAGATAAAAATTTTGTATATTAAATATATAAATCTCAAAGATATATTATTATTATAATACAAATATTATTGTTGTTGTATATAAATTTATTCAAATTTTATTATTTACACTTCAAAGATATTTAAATTTCATATAATTGATTAAAGATATTATCTTCTATAAAAATAATTATAGATCATTTATAAGTAAAAAACCGCACGGACTTATTGGCCAACTCAATAATTTCTATAACGAAAAGAAACTGTAATGAATCTAAAACGAGATTATAAAGTTATTTTATCGGAAGGATTCTAAGTGTTTGTATCTCGTTATACTGCATGACTGTGATAAGTAGTGAAGTAAAACGATTGTGACACATTGGTAACAAATAGACATAATCGGCGGATGCTGCGTCGTGTGATAATAGCTTGCGAGACGATAATTAGCTGCATACCGCATCAAGTTGTAATAGGTTCACAGTATCGAGTGTCCAATAGCACAGGTGCGATAATCGTCGAGCAACAATTCTGTTAGCAATAGAGTTACCTTGATAACATTGATCGATGCGTCGCTCCTGTCCGATGTTGATCGAACGTTCGTAATAATTATCCAAGACTGACTAGCGGGACGCACAGGTGACACTTACGTAATGTATGTAGCAGTTACGTTAATATCGGCGCGGCATAGTGATCTTGTGATCGATCATAACATACTCCTGCACGTGTCGCAAAACCCATTCGCGTAATAACTTTAGTATGGCTCGTATGACAGTTTTTCACAATTGTTGGTGTGACAAGACAAAATATTCCGTAAAAATATCTTTTAAATATAAAACAGGAAATGCCATGAAAATATGATCCTTAAAAGTGGACTGTATAAAGAGTTTTAAAATACAAAATACTATATATTTTTTTTTATTTTATGAAATATATTTCTATGTTGTAATATAAATTATCAGTTTACTGTATCAAGTTTTGCATCAGCTTTTAAAATATTAATTTTTAAATATTTGAACAATTTTAGAAGAAATAGAAGATGTTTACATAGAATATATAAATGAATTTTAGATAAAAGAAGCAGTGCTAGTTAGATAGATAAATATAACATTAAGAAGACATATGAAAAATAGAGTAAGAAAATAAGGAAATTGAAGGATAAAACTTTATGAATATCGCGCGAAGAAACGAGCATCTGCAAATCTTCCTAATCGTTATGCTTTTTCGAATATTTAATAGTTTTAAGAGCAAAAGATAATATACATTACATATTGTATTCAAGGAAAGAGTATCCAGCAACAGTGGAAATATGGTATGGCTGTAAGAATCTAAATCTGTCGGCTAATGGAACTGAAATATAAAGATCCGGGAAATTATGAATCCTCTGAAAAAAAAGCAATTATGTTTTGCACTTTGCGACCGGCGTATAAACCATTGAGATTATCATGCTTTTACCGCGTTCGAAAATTTAATTGAATAATAAAGGAAATGCAATCGATCCACTTTTACCGTTCGAACAATTAAATAGAAATTTGTACCATTGCTATTTGCGAAGAGGCCGTTTTCGCTCGTCGTAAATCGGGTGACCGTGCACTAACAGTTCATTTCCCGAGAGACGCGAAAAGCGAGATCCAGTATACCAATTTTCGCATTGCACGTTCAAGCTCTACGCTTCATAAACGTACATAAACAAACATACGCGGTTTGCGATATAGTAAAACGTAGAGAATTGTATCAAAATATAATAAAATCGCAATTTACAGCTGGAGCATTAAATATTTTTGTTTTAATTTCTTATTCGTCTTAAATCGATCGCGCGATTAAATTATTCTGATTTGATACAATTATAAATAAAATATTTTCAAAGCAAAAATCAATAAAATATTTTAAAAGTAAATAAAAATTGTAAAATTACAGAATTCTGTATATTTAAAAAATAAAATCCGATGTAATGATTTTATAATTTTTTTCTATTGAAAATTAAATTGGAAAATATTGGACTTCGAAGAATTTCAAAGTATATGTAGGTTTTAATAAAATTATTTTTTAAGAATAATTCTGTTTTTTTTTATTCATGTAACGTAGGATACAGTCGCCCTGTAGCCGATACAGAGTGACCGCGCGACCACGCGATAGCGGTAGTCATTTGCCAGTCGCGTTTGTTTAATGCGACGCGGTGGGTTTATCGTCAAATGAAACGGAAAAATTCAATTTAGATTCCCGCCGCAACCTGCCCGACGCTTCGTACGAGGATCCTGCCACCCCCGAGAGAAGCCGTGACGATCGGCACGGAAAGTGTTTCCCGTCTTCGTCGTCGGGACGGCACATAAATCCCGCGCGGGATAAGAATTCCGGGACGGGCGTGACTCCGGATCGGATTTCATGCTCTCGCGCGCTACCGGCCGCGGATCGTTAACGTCCGAACGCCCTCGTTAATGGAATTAGATCCAATCTACGTGGATCGGGGTGTAGAGGTAGAGATAGGCACGGGGGAGAACGGGAAAATCCGCGTGCGCTTATACTCGGTGTCACCGCGTAATGATAGCTGACTCTATGATGGATTGGCTCGTTCGGTCGTGGTTTCATCATACACGCGAAACTCGCTGACGCTGGCGTACGCGATACGTTGTGCAATATGAACCTCCTGGAATTGCAGTGCGTTGAAAACCTTTTTTTTTATATATTTATTAACCGTCAAGATGCATGTTGGCGCGGATTTAATAAAACCAAAACAAGATTCTCGATTAAATGGTCAAATTAATTTCAAGAGTCAATTATTGACATGTAGTGACCAGCTGTACTGCGCTGCAAATTGATGCAAATCTCCTAATTAAAAATTGAAATAAAAATAAGAATTATTTTCACTTTAAACGCTTATGATTCCGTTTAATTAAACTGCATTTACACAATATTACTGCGGATAACTTCATTCTTAGGTTGAAACATTAATTAATCTGCCAATCGCTCTAAATTCGTGATTAGTGCCGTAATTACTATCCAATTACCGAAAGAGAGTTTAATACTATCGACAAAACGTCACAAACCTTCCAAATACGTGTTGTCGATTCGCTTATGTTGCAAAATTACTGATTCGACAATGCCAAATTTGAAGCATATCGATAAACAGCAGTTTAACTTTGTTGCACAATGTTTTGCAATTATATGAAAAAAGTTATAGCCCTAATTTTTAATTTTATAATTTTTAATTTCATAATTTTATTATGGCTACTTTACCTAACTTTTTATTTTGTATTATTTTATATAATTCTCCGTTTTGTAATACACTCCTTTTTTGTACGTAGCCGTTCCAAATACGCCCAGTTCTCCAAAGCCACTTTTGGAGGACTAGAATTATTTGTAATAACTCATAATTTATTTTCATTACGCGCAGAATTTATAGCATTCCATTTCTCATGTATTCAAGCTCTGCCAGAACCACAAAAGGCTACATTCACTATCTACATTCACACTGCGAGCGGATAAAAAGCCGCTCGCGTGCGCGAGAATAGGCGCCGGCGCGCGTTTAATTTACCTTCGTAGCCGCCGGTGAAGTTCCGCGGATACCAAACAAGTCTAATCGACCTCCCGACATGCTCGCGCGAAGTCAATGCGAACTCGATATTCGCCGTTGTGGTGTCTGTGCTTGGAACTTCTCCTCGGTCGTGGACGGTCGAAAGAGAGGAGACGCGGACACGTGTGCACGCGCGTGTGTGTGTAGAGTAGGGAAGTCGTCGATAGACAGCAACCGCAAGCTCGGCGGTTGCTACGACGAAGAGGAGGAAGGTCGGTCGCATCTCTGTGTGCACGCGTACGTGCGTCTTCGTGTATGTATGCTTGAAAGCGGAAAGCGGATAGCGGCGTGGCGCACACGGAATCGCGGCCGCACAATGGTGAACCCCTTCAACTATCCCCGGGATAGCACTCGACGTCGCAAACAAGCCCCTTCGCGGACTGGTCGGTACGCCACGTAACGTACGGACCGAATGACAATAAATTCCGCAAATATAAGCAGTCGAACGAATTACCTCGGTGCAGCTAGGCGAAATTCTAACTTTGCGAAGAGACTAAACAAAACGACGGACAAGCGAGACAAAAAATAAGAGAGTAGTGAACGGAAGGAGTGAACGATAATATTTTAATAATCAGTAATTAGAAAAGATAAAATTTATATCGCGAATGCAATTTTCTATAAAAAGCCTTTATCAGCGAAGATAAAATTTAAGAATCTGAAGAGATACCATTCAATAAATGCTTTAAGTAAGAGAGAAGAGTATATAACAATGTATAATCATAATAGCGGTATTAATAATAGCGAGCACAATGATAACACAGACATTAATAATAAGTTAAAGGGAAACTCTGGAGGACTCAACTGAAATCGATGAAACGTCCTACGGGCGCATTTATAACTTTCGCAGCTACTGTACCAATCCGACCGCACTGCTTTGATAATCGACCTGTAGCGCGTTGCAGCCGCCATTCTCGCTACGTCGCGACGAATGGGAAAAATAGATGGTGAGAATAATCGCAAAAAAGTCGACGCCGATGCTGTTGCCTTTAGGTTTAATTAATTCTGTCAGTCACGCCGGACGTCAGGCTTGGTTTATCTCGACGCGGCGCGGGAGGGAAAGTGTCGCTCGCTGTCGGTTGCGCCTGCAGTCGTCATCCGCCATTGTCACCCGATTCCGCGAACGCGAAACGAATAAATAGCGTGGCTATGAGAGACATCAAAAGACCCGTCCCGCGGCCGTTTCGAAAAACAGATATCCCGTGCCGGATTTTAATTGATGAGAGAACTCTCGCCTCGCGAACGCTAGACGGACAGCCTCGCGCGGAGATAGATTTCCCGCTGAGTCCCTATGCAGCATATCTACTTTCCAGGATCTCTGATCCACACTTTAGTGAAAGATTCGAGTTTATTTCTACTTGGAGAAAATTGCGCACCATTACTTATTGCATTTTCTTAGTAATTGATATTAAGTACCTCGGCGGTTCTAAGTATTGGAATTAAAACTTTGAAAATATAAAGTTCCCTCGCAAACTTGATCAAACAATTAAAGGGCTTCATTGTGTTTAATTGCATTCTAGAAGTCTCGTTTGCGCAAAAACAATTTCATTTCGATCGCTTAGAATCCGAAAATCATCCGATGTTTCGATATTTTATAATTATTCAATAAAGATCAATTTTATCCATTAAATTCCGGGTGAATTCGACAAGGTAAATTCGCTTTAATAAAATTTTCAAAATCTAATTTATACCACTTTCAATGTAAATAGTTCACCCGCGCGCGCATATCTACACAGATTATACACTACTACTGAAATCGAAAATAATAGATTAGTCGCAAAAATGGATTACGCCNGCTTCATTTTCGTCGCGTAATTGCGTCATGTCATTCTTAGCTTCGCAAACTCACAGAGATTTAAAGACATTTGATTACAATTGTGTATACATGTGTATGAAGGTATTCCAATATTTCCCAAAAATTTATCCGATGGCGACTCTACTTGACTGAGGCATCAGGAAATGAAATTTGTTGAGCCTTTTATGATCATGCACGGGTAGACATACGTTAGTTGGGTTTATAACACCGCGGGCGACCCTATTTCACGATCGTTATCGCCACCGCGAAAATGCCCGTGCGACGCTAGAATTGCATTCTATAGTAAAAGAAACTGTTTACATTAATCTTTGGAAATGGCAATTACGGGCCGGCACGGGCGTAGCTTAAACGGCAATAATGATAGGCATCGCAATTAAAATCGTGCAATCTCTTATTCATCTGTCTGACTCAATTTTAAAAAGGATGTCGCATAGGAAGTGCCAGAGCGAACCGCGCTATTTTTCACTTATGTGTGCGCGCTTATTTACTCTCTCTTGCCAGTTTTATGTAAATTCACTGTACGTTTATATACTTGTATATAGGACAATGCGGCTGCAACTTATCGATCTTGGCGTTCGTTGGCCAATGTGCATAATTAAGGAAATAATGAGAATTTATATACGTGCGAATTGCAACAAGTAACAGAATTTTACGCCATCTAAATTTGGGCGATTTTTAAAATAGCTCATAGTTTACACCAAGCTCGGGCAGTACTTGAGTTTTTTTCGTCTGAAGCGATTTTATGAAAATAGAGACTCCTCTAATTTTAAATTGCAAATAACGTCATTAATCCAAGCCGTTTTTCTAATTATCAATTATAATACAGAATTGAAATTATAATGGACGATGACGGCGCACATGTACACACAGTTTCAAACACGCTAAACCTATTTCTAAAACATTTTTCGTTAATCCGGCACGAGTGGCTGGGTTATATTTACTTCGAGTGGCTTAACGTGTTATTGCCCCACGTACGTTGTTCGCTGATCGATCTCTCGGGCTCAACATCCGGCTGATGTACCTGCAGCGTATGAATGCGACGCATGAGCCGGACCGGGCCGGGCCGGACGGTCGGCCGCGTACGGAGAAGGAAAATTCCGGCAATAAACGAGGCTGGATACGGGCCAAGTATTTTTATTGCCGAAAGGCCGTCCACCCCGTGTTACACCCGCGGGGCGAGGTCGCCGCCTACGAAATAATGCGAGTTGGACCGTAATACTTGCTGCTGCGCCGCGCGACTTACGGCTCGATGCGCAGCCATTCTTGCGAACATTTTCATCGTTACCGACGCGGAAGTATCCCTGAATTACACCGCCGCGAATAAATCAGCAGACGCACTGTAGTAAGCTATTTTTAAGCGGAACACTGGGAGCGCACCCGCGCCGAGATCGCACGATAAATAAACCGATCTTAAAGTACGGAACTACTTCGCCCGACTTCCAATAGCGAACGCGAGAGATTTATGTATCGCGATTGCAATGTGATGCGAATCTGAAGAAAAGCGGGTTGTGAAAGTTCCGTGCCAGGTTTTCCTTTCCCTCGGTGTTTAACAATTAATGCTTAATTGCGCTTTACATTAATCTTTACAAATTATCTTTTTTATATTTCAATTGGCTTTAATATTTTATACACTGTAAAAAATTTATGTAAAATTACATGTAATTTTGAGATCCATTACAATAGGTGCAAATTTTTGCGTATTTCTCTAATTTTGCAGTACACAAATAAAAATAATTTTTTAATTTGTAAATTTTTTTACAGTGTATGCACAAAGAAAAACAAATTAGGAAATTTTTGCAAAATTTATATGTAGAGTTATAAACACGCAAAAATTTTCAGTTTTCAGTTGTAAATTTACAATTTAGAGTGAGCCTCAGAATTACCCACTATAATAGATGTAATTTTACATAAATTTTTTACAGTGAAGAGAATAATGTCATTTTCTTTCGCGAGATACAGGGACATCGTAAAAGAGTATACTGTCAAATCTTTGTAAAAGTGATGGAAAATTAAAGTTATTTTGTTTCTTTTTTTCACCTACCAATAAGGTCATTTTTTAAGGAGACACGTCTCATCGACTTGATCGCATCGGTTTACAGAGCCGAATAAGCGGATCGGAGCGATAAAGGAGGGAGACAGACGGTCTGGCTTCGGGGTTCGCTCTAATTGCGTAAAGTCGGGTCGGAAGTTTCGGCATTGGAGATACCCACACTTCGAATAACGTCATCCTATCAGGCCCGATTCCGATACATGCCGACGACGCAACGGAGTAGAACGCGAGGCGGACTATATCTCGATACAGCGCCTCGAGGGGACTACCCACCGCTTCGTCGATCCTCCTTTCCTCGGGTTATCGCGTTACTAATGGTCGGCGTGGTAATAGCCGCAGACACCCGATAGCTTCTCCACGCCAAGCGTGACGTCAAATCCAGTGGGTGAATGCACGCGCTGCGGTGACATTGTAGATGCGAGCATCTACACGAGATGTCGATGCATCTAAGCGAGGGTATGTAGCTTGCCTTCCTGCCTTTTTCCATATTAATAGAGAGAAATCAAGAAGCAGAATGCATATAGAATAAATCACGATAAAAAATCGTCTTTCATAAATTTGATGGTGCTGCACTAATAATTTTTTTATGCTCAATAAAGAAAAGTAATAAAACAACACACGGTCAAATTTATTAAAGAAAGAAATTATTGCCTCGTAAATATATCCTTGTCTTCCATTCGTTTTAAATTAGATATCATCGGATATAAAGCTTGGCGAACGATACAATTATTAAAATAAAAGATAAAACGATGCATAATTTATCTCGTGTAGATTTTTGAATTTCGGAGAAATGTATTCTCCATTAAAAATATTAAGAATAACTACTTTTCATAAAAACTTTTATACTGATCAGTTATAATCGATTACTTTTATATAAGCATAAAAGCGTAAATTATACCGAGTCTAATAAAAATTCTACTTGCTCATGCACGCTTTAGAGAAAGTTCCGCAGACGCTCGTCGCTGCACAAGCGTATTCGTTTGTGTGTCCCTCGCGGCTCGTGTGTATATCGCTATTACAATCGCGAGTGCCACGTTCCAACGTCGTTATATTTTTTTTCCTCGCATGCCGTAGATACCCGCTCGCGATGTGACACGCCGAGCGGAAGAAACGGGTTAATGGAAAGATAGGCCGAGCTTTTTTAACGGCCGTGCACCAGCGGCGATCGACGTCGCTGGAAACGGGGCGGGAATGATAGTGGCGATCATTTTGTCGCGGCTCGCTGGGTCGTTCAAAACTTAGCTGATACGTAACTGGTACTCATTGTTAAAGCTAGATTTACACTGTTCGAAGTACGTACAAATCCAAATAACTCGCTGCTGATTCTCGTGAATCAGTCTCGCGTGACAGATATATGAGGTGTGTTATTTATATACGGAATATACTCATATTTTTATATCGAGATACTATAGATGTTCATAAAGAACGTTTGAAACGCACGGGTGGAAATAAATAATCGACGATTTGATTGCTGTTCTTAAAAAGATAAATTTCACAAGTGCGGAGAAATACTTTAATAACAAACTTTATATCAATATAATTTCGATATAATAATCAATATCGAATATTTGACAATTTGCAGCAGTATCATTCATGAATATTATTAATGAAAGATTAATATTCCACTGGGAATTTGGCGTTAACCGGTAAAAGCATATATAGAAATATGCGACCTTGGCTAATTACGCTCTTTCCACCTGTTGTATAAATACGATTTCGACTAATTTTGGATTCAAAATATATAATGAGAGAGAGAGAGAGAGAGAAACTAGACTAGATTAACGCGTACAGAGCTGTCAAGGAATTAATAAATAATTAATGATTAATGCCATGGGACGGACACGCGAAACATGTTGTCGACTCGTCGAATCGATACTCCGACTGAAATGCGCGGCGATATAATACCAGAGATAATCGAGGTCTCGGCGGAATAATCCGAGATTCGGCTTAAATTGGAGCAGAAACGTTGACTCGAGCAATCGCGGATACTCTCGTAAATTGACTCGAACCGCTTCCGAGGGAGATTCGAGCTGCACGGTTCGCGCGGTCTCGTAACGAAAATATGCCTGGAAGAGACGTCAACCTCGAAAGCTCGATCGAGAAAGGGCTTCACGTTGCACGAACGGTGCAAGTGTGCGCTGACTGCAACGGAACGTTACACGGAAGCTGGCGAGAAGAAGAGTGAGAAGGCGAGAAAGAAGGAGAGCGGACTAGAATCTCGCAGCCGCGAAAGATAAATCGCGTGGGCGGGCCACGGCGAAGAAGCTAACGGGGTAACAGCTACTCGGGAATATAGTCCCCGTGGCACCCCATTCGTAACGCGATATATCACGGGTAGAAAAGTTTTGTCGGGGCATCGAATGAAGAAGGAAGGCGAAAACAAAGAAGAATGGAGAGGAAAGAAGAGGATAAGGGCGGGGGTGGGACTTCGATCCTGCTTGGAACAAATGACGCTGTCGTTGGGAAGCTCATGAACGAGAATGCGCGGCAGGAAGTAATACGCGTGAGATTGAATTAAATCATTTCTATCTCGTAGCCAAATTTATGTTATGCACTGCACGAAAAATATATGTAGAAGTAAAGTTTAACACGAGGAATTCTCTTATCGTGAAAACGAAATAGAAGCGGACCGACATAATCAGACAGCTGATATAATAAACGATATATTATAATTAATGTGCTAAATAACATATTTGATTAAATATTTACAATATAAATCTATTTACTGTAAAATAGCATACGAAGAAAAAAGTAGAATATAAAATAACATATAATAAAATAATCTTCCAGGGAGAGGAAAGGAATAAATTTCCAGGAACCGAAGTAGAAACCGATCGCTACAGTCAGACATTTGGTACACGGGTATCGTTACACTCGATCGTGCACGAGACGCAGGATTCAAATTGAACTTTCCCCGCGCATTTATTTGCCAGTCGACCGAAGCGGGAAACGTTCCGTTATCTTCGATATCGATGGCTTCGCATACGACGACCGCGTCTGCGACATTAATCTTTATGACCGATCGCTTCAGAAGCGTCGCCGTTAACCATCAATCGTCAAAACGTCTTGATCCATCGGCTTCCAATTGCTCGTAATCGCGCGCGACATTTACATTTTGATCTTTCCTTACAGATTTCACTCCACGGCTCTTCGTTTATTCATCCCGTTGGTATCCGGATAGGAATACAGTCAGACGAGTGAGCTCGTGAAGAACAAAAGAGCGACTCGTTGTAGTCGCGTCGCGTCTCGTCGGCTTGTTATTTCACCGTTAATTCGCGACTCGCGCTCGTTACCCCTTTTGCTTTTCGAGTCTTCGAGTTCCTTTTTGCTTCGATAACACGCCCTATTGTCCTTTTTACGCGGGTCTTTCTGCTTGTGCGCTATAACAGATATTCTATAGCCATTGGCCGATTGTACGCTATTGTGTACCTGCCCATTATGATTCTGTGTTCATTCATCCCGTGATCTGCGACGCGATGACGAAGACGAACACGCTTTCATTATCGTTTGTAATGTATATTCTTTGCTGCCGCTTTCTCGTGCAGTCACAAACGATAATTATTAATGTCGGCATGTCTGGAAGATTTATTTCCCGTAACAGTGAACTGCCATCGGTGATGGTATATCGACTTTTTTGAAATATTTTACATCAATCGAATAAAATTGTAAGAAACAATTACGTCATTGATAAAAATTTACTCGAAAGTATTACTACTATCAGGCTGATTGTATGTGTGTCCGGTTAGTTTAGCTGATCTAAACGTTTATATGTTTACTACAAACAAAAAGCATTTACAATAAATGTTAATTAATAAGCTTGCAAAATAGCACAAGATGATGGAACCTGCAAGAAGTTTTAACATTCCGTGAATCTTGAAATTTACGTCGTAACTATCTCGGAGCTTGCATCTCTTCTTTGGCTAACAATCCGTCCCAACGAGATTTCGACGCAAATCCCTTTACAAACGCACTCGGATCGCTCGGGCCAAATAAAATTGCCGAGCGAACGACGTAGACCGGCATCAAAGTGCCTCAGCATGGCAACATTATGGCACGTTTGTGTCTCTTTCATATACGAAACGGTCGAATCTAGGCGAGATTACTTTGTTTGCCGTGAGCGTCTCTCCGTCCTCGTCCTAGAACGTGACTGTCGTTACACTGGCTGCGACGAAATTGCCCCGATTCGCGAACATCCCTCTGCCAGTTACAAAGCTGCGCCATTTTTCCCTCGGAGCTTCGTAAAGCGAAGATAAATAGCTCTTCGCCATACCGGACGAAGGAGGAAAGAGAGAGAGAGAGAGAGAGAGAGAGAGAGAAAGAGAGAGAGTATCTCTGCCATCATGGTTCATCCGACACGTATACGCGTCTATATGTACGTATATACAGATATATACAACCGCGTGTACACTTAATTCCTGCACGCCTCTATCCTGCTAGAGATACTCGACGTCGTTTTTCACGAAACGACTTCAATGGCTCATAGTTAGCGAACAGTTTTTATTAAACTCCGTTTCCTGCTTGGGGTCAGAACGTGAATTTCATATGGAAGATGTAGGAGTGAGTTCCCGTCTTCGTATCCTCGGCGAATTATTAGTGGATATTACTGTGCAGAAATTTAATAAATCAGGGACATGAATATCAATGGTTACCGATATGAATCAGTTCACGATCGTTCGACGTTAGCAACAATGCTTCAACTTTGAGAGTTCCGCGTCATGAGAGCCGTATAAAATTCGTCGCGAATAAAGAAAGTTTTACGCGAGTCTTTCGTGAACTTTCGAAGACTCAAATACCTCTTTCCGGCTGAAGGGACAAGTCGTTGCCGAAGAAAATTATAAAAATGCAATCTTTGCTGACTCCGGTTACGATCAGGCTAGACGATCGGGAAAGGAATGGGAAATTAAGGTCGTTGGCTGTTTTCTTGCGTTATCGCGCAGTCGGACGTTTCGCGTTTACCGAAGTCTATTTGAATGGGCTATCGCCTGAATGTCAGCCGATTAATTATGCAAACGTTAAACACGTATTAAACGTCGAAGCCGGAAAAGCAATTTGAATTAATTAATGCTGCGCGATGCGCTTCTTCTGCCGGCACTTATCCTTTCTCCCTCTCGTTGGCGAAAACGGATCCTTGTTTCCGCGGTTCTTATGCACCGACCTTAGAATTATAGTAAGAGTCGGAGGGCAGTAGCAGAGGGTTGAAGAGCGGAGAAATAAGGACACCGCGATTCTTCGCGAAAAGAGCAGGACACGGCTGGCTCGCCCTCTACCCACCCAACACCGAGAAAGTTTTTCCCACGCCTCGGGGCTTTCGACGACGATGGCGGTTGGCGGCGATGGCGGAGAGGGAGGTGGAAGCGAGAGGGGGTTGATTTAAGCTGCCAGACATTAGCACCTCGTGGGGGTGCCCCTTCGCTTCTACCACGACTACCGACGCGCACCCCAAGGTGTCCAATCGAGATAGCGGGTTTTGGGGTAGTTTCCCTTTTGCCCCCTCCATCTTCCCTCCCTCCATTCAGCGCACCCCCCTCGTGCCTCGACCCTTCACCTCGCTCTCCTCACCCTCCGCCCTTGTCCACCGTCCTCGCGAAACGCCAGCGGCGGTGCTACGCTTTACCCCTGCACGTTTTCGCACCCTCGGGGGGTGGCTCTCGAAACTCAGTTTCGAAACTTGCACATTTGTCGCCCTGACGCGCTCCGCTCGCGCGTCGGGGCCTTACATTTTAACGATATTCTCGGAGAGATGCGAGCATGGAGGAGGACTTTTCGCGCAAGTTGGAATTCGTTTTCTCGGACGGACCTCTGGACGGTCGCGACCTGCGCGTAATCCATCCACAGGTAAACCAACTCTCGATGGAGCCGTCACTCTGGGTTCCCGTTCCGTTCTCTCGCTCCCGCATCCCCTAACTCGCTTTAGCCTATTTCGCGAGAGCGCGGAAAGTTATTTTATGTCGCGCGAGTTACGCCGTGCTTGTTCCGTAAACTGAATTATAACGACGACGACGACGATGTCGATGACGCTTTTTGATGTCGAATGTGCTCAAGGAGTTTCTCGCGGGTGGTTACCGAAATACGCTGCTCGTGAATGATGTCTCTCGGCCAAAGGATAATCGGAACGTGTTCGAACAGCGACACGTGACATTTTCAACGACATGTCAAGCTGAATAAGTAAAGAATATTAGATAAATAAATTTGATTAAACCGAACTCCGTATGAAAACTGTAAAACAGTATAAGCGTTATATCATAAATTCATTTACAGTGATATTAATTACATTTCATCGCGGGCGAAAATAGATAAGAGAAAGGTAAAATTTTCTGGTGTACATATGTGTATACTTAATCGAATTAAAATATTACCGCGAGTCATCCGTGAAATTTGATTATTTGAATAATGAATAAATCTGATTATTTTTTTATTTTGGAATCACAATCTTGTATATATATTATCAACATTTCGCGTACTTTTATCATCATTAATGATTCACTTTGTTTTATGCGAATTTACTGGAAAAATTATATTATCGATGTATGCTTTTTACCCCGCGGCTTTCAAAGTTAAATCCTATCGTTACAAATCGACCCGGGTACGCGTTCTCTTCTACGCCGTTCGTCGGAAAATCGCCCATGCGGCTGATTAACCGGTCGGCCTTGTGTATCGGAGCATAGGAAATTTCAATGTTTACATCGTGTCACGCGAGCTTGAACGGTAAGCGGGGCGGCGGAGAGGCGCGGTGACTACTATTGCCACTAAATTTTCCGACACAACGAATTTGCGTGGATGAAGGAAGTTAAACGTTGCCCCGCGAGAGTAAAATAAAATACCGAGATACCGAGCAAAAGAGAGGGAGAGAAAAGAGGGTAAAATTTTACCATTGCGATATTTTGACTACCGTACTATGTGTAACACTTCGTGTTTCCTTTGCGTTCAATCAAATAAAGAGAAATCATTGAAGTTATATCCAAGATGATCGGTCATCGGCAAAAATATGTCATTTATCGCCATGAAGTATCAAAGCAAATTTCGTTTTTTTTCCGATACGTTACAGTTGCGAAACTATATATGCCATGTATGTACATCGAGCATGAAATTGAAATTTTCGATATTTAATTACTTCCACATCGTTGATTGACGTTAGAAAATGCGAGTTACTGCGCACGAAGTTTTATGGTACTCTCTATTTTTTTGTTCATATTTCATTAATTTTTCTACTTGTAGATTATTACGTATTAAATCCTCATTAATATCTGTTATGAATAGAGAAACAAGCATGTTAATTAATTGATAATAATGTAGTTAATATTCAGCGCGTTTTAGCATAAAAAGTTTAGTATTTGAGCAATTTCTCTTCTCTCGCGATATAATATCCGATATCAAAGAGAAGGAATTTTCATCGTGGCGTGAAGAAATCATGTCGTATTAGATTACGTATCTTGAATTGATCGACCGCGTGCTTGGTACCTGATATTTCTCAGGAACACGAGACAACCTTGTCAGATTACAGGTGGTAGTCACGATCGCGGTGCATTCAGCCGTCA
Source organism: Tetramorium alpestre (assembly GCA_021460005.1). Classification (NCBI taxonomy): domain Eukaryota; kingdom Metazoa; phylum Arthropoda; class Insecta; order Hymenoptera; family Formicidae; genus Tetramorium; species Tetramorium alpestre. Next base: position 789,429 of record JAJVSH010000035.1, on the reverse strand, counting down.
TCGAGATATATCGAAATCGCGAATAAGTCACGAAACCGCGCGAGATCCCGCGACAGAAACCTCCTCCTCGCGCGTTTCCTTTCCTCTTATTACGCGCTCCGTCGTTTTTCGAGCGACGGAGATGGAAGTCTTCTGTGGACTTCGTTGAATGCTGCCAGAAAACGGAACTCGACGTCTGTTTGCTCTTCGCGAGAGTAAAACGATAGAAAACGATGGTAGCGCGGCGCAAATTATTCACGAATACTCCCGGAATAAATTCTCGGGAATAGAGAACGGAATAAAAGTCCGGCAACTTGTTTCTATCGAACTGTCAAGTTAATTACTAAGTTGCAAGAGCGAGATATTAATCCTGTACGTTATTCTCAAGATATTCGACCTCATTTAAGCATAGATAAATGTTGCATATTTCTTTCTCCGAATATTTGTCCATCTGACTACTTTTAGACCAACATGATATATATATATGATATGACAATATCGCTCGTATTATATTCTCTACGTTTAAATTCGTCTCGATTATCGTTAAATACGTCATACGTGTCAGGCTGGACATTTTTCATGCTGGTCATTACTATTTAGATTACACCTCTGAATATCTGATATCTTTTTCTAGCAAGATGATCTCGAGGGATTGTGAGAGAACTTTCCGGACGCGCACTATCTGTCTATCTGTCTGCAATGCGTGTATACCAAGGAAGTCGAAGTCAGTTCAACAAGAATAACGAACAAGAGAAATAGGATCCTCTGCATCTTTTAAGATCTAAAGTTTTCGTTCGTGCGAGAACTTTATTTTCTCCTTGAATATAACATTAGATCGCATCTATGATTCGGAATGATAGAATCATCATTAATCCGGTATTGTAAAAAAATACGTTTTTTAAATAAATAATTAACAGCGATATTACGAGAAAGTATNATATATATATATATTTCCAAGATTAGTAATATAATTCTCTCTTTTGTAAATCATAAATTCATTTAAAAAGAAAAAGTATATATTTCAATAAATTTTTTCCGAAAAGAAAGAAGATTCTTGATTTTTCCTTTTTTATATCATTGACTTACATGTAAAAGCAACATCATTCTACAGTCATACAATTTACGCTATGCGCAATCCTTTGTCGTATTAATGACGTCTCGCGGAGTTCCGCCGCATTCTCGCGCAACGGGCTCTTCTTGTTTGTACATCGTCTCTTTCTCTCTCTCTCTCTCTCTCTTGCTCTTAAAGAGAGTCCCGTGGGATCTAAAGGAATTCTATACTTACTCGTGATGCATACGTGAATTTAGCAGACGTAAGATGGTAGAGAATACAGACGGGATTTTAAGTCAACGGATAGTGCTTTGCGACTGACACACACGTAATTACTACGAATTAATTCAAGTTCTTCTATTTCAATATGTTAATTATATGCTGACAGTTTTCTTTGTTTAAAACAATCCGAGATAAAGTGAAAAACCAATCAATTTTAGAGACTACAATTGTTATTAATCCAATTTTCATATTATCATGACACAGTTTGTTCGAATTTTAACATGTTTTTTCGCTAATTTGATATTGATTTTCTTGGAAGAGCTTTGATATTTGCAATTTTGGAAAAATATCAATATGTTGAAAGAATAAAACTATAAACTGACGGAAGAATGAGATAAGAGATTATGAAAACGTGAGAGTCGCGTAAAGGACGGAAGAACGCGTTCTACGGGATTTGAAATTTTGTTACGGAAGGATTATAATTGCAAAGCAGTTTCGTGACTGGTGCGGTATTAAACAAGTCAATAGAGACATTATAAGGCTTCCTTTTCCGCTGCGAATGCGTGCGAAGAAAATGAGCCGTGTAATATCTGAGGAAAGGCTTCATGTTCTAGATGAAATCTTAATACATTTCTCATTACTAATGATATGGTTGCATAAGCTTCGCGGCAACTCCTTTCTGTTCATCTTTGACGTATTCATAATCTTTTGTAAATATCTTATTACATTCTCTCTATGTCTTTGCAACATTCAAATTAAACTTTTGTTAAATATATTTTTAATTAAATATAACAAGTTTTTTTTAATATCCACATATGTATCTCAAAATAAACGAAAATTTCAATTTATTACAAGTTATAATTAAAAAATTATTAGTGTATTTTAGCTTTAAAGGGAAAGAGAAGATTATAGTTTATTACATCTATTCAGGATTGCCGAAATTGTTTGAAAAGCATAGTGTAGCTTGTAATACGATGAGGTCAGATACGTCGAATTCGGTCTTATCGAAACCCTAATTCGGAAGTTCGAAACGGTTCCAGGAATTTCGGGAAGCGCCATTCGGTATTCCCGCAGGTTTACCGTGATTATTCAAACGCGAAGCTTGCTATCAGCAGTCCCTTTAAATGCCCGGTGCTTTCGCGAAGCGTACGGGAGCGGAACTGTCTGTAACTTGTCCCACGGGAAGCTTTCCACCGGCTGTCGTGCGAGAGCGCGTAGTGGTAGTCCACCTCCGTCTACGCTCGCCGGGCAGCGCCATATATCACGGGCTTAATAAACGCGGAAAGTAGTCCAATGCCAAGAACCGGCAGCTGCAAGATGTTGCCGTGCGAGGTCTGACAGGCGAATAGCGAAAAGTAACGAGAGGCGAGGACATAGTATTACGCGAACAATCATGCTCGAGCGTGACTCGGGAGTCGTGACAACGATCGCATTTGCTATTATATATATATATTCGCTTATTAATCATTAAATATTCTAAAACTTTAAAATTTAATTACATCAATAATAAAGAAAAGCTCAGCAGTTGATCCCTTTCTAGATTGTAATTTTGTGTTGATAATATAGGTACATAATAAAGGAAAATTTGTTCATAAGCAAAGTTGGTTCTGGTATAACAAAATTCATTTCTATGAATTTTTTGTAATTATTTATTTTTAGAAAATTTGTAACCATTCCATCAAAATATAAGCGTCATTGCTAAATAGTTTTTGTTCCGATTTTGGTATAAAATTTTGATATCTTAAAGGAAAAAGCTTTGTAAATAAAGTTATACTTATGTCCCCTGGAGGTCTATTTCCGCTACTGCTCTCCGTTAGTTCTTCCAGAACCACAAAGATGGGCCGTTATTGCCGGCAGGTACATCCTATGGATTACTCGCTCGGATTCGCGGCCGACTTTAACATTCACGCAACTCTCCTCGAGGTCGGGAATTAACTCGGGAGACTGAGTTCGCAATTCCGCGAATAGCCATTTCGTACATTCAAATGTCTTAGCAAAATGAAACTAAACAGTTCAATTGCGCTAAGTCGCGGAATTAACTTATTCAAAAAACAGCTTCCTATTTTAATTTAATCCAAAATAGTCTAGGACGGAAAGAAAGCGAAAAGGAGAGAAAATTCAATTGATCAGACAGACAAAGACTTTAATGTTTTTCAGTAAGTATTCGAAACGCGCAATGACACATGTTAAATTTTCAAAGGAAGACACAATGGAAATTCGCACAATTCGCATAATTCATGATGACAATTCACGGAAACGAAAGCGTTAGCAGGGCGATTGATGAAGCACGTTAAAAGAATATATTCAGTGGCGTTAGCGATCGTTAGTGTGGGCGTTAATGGTAACAGGCGGAACGCGCAGCGCAGCGCGGGTTAGGGATGTAAATCGCGAAGTTTTAATCACCGTTGGCGGTGTGGCCGGTAGCGGCGGCGCGTTAAAGCGAAATTGCGCCGTACTAACAATGAAATACGTAAATTCTGTGCATCCGCGCGATTCAGGGCTAATGGCACGGCGTATCGTTATTTACGGCCAAGCCAAGGATAAATATTCCCCTATAAGAAAAAGTACAATGCAGGTCAAATGGACCCGATACGTGTAGCGCCGTATTTTTCGCATCCTCATCGTTGATTTCGTGATATGAGTTATTAAACGGAAAATTTTTAATAATCTTATAGCAATTAATTAAGCTTATTGCCGAGAGCAATGCAGTATGGCAGTATATTTGGATTTATCTTCAGAAACACACGTGTTCCATGTAATTCTCTTCAGTTTGTTCAATAAATAGTCACAATACATACATTCTCTCCCGGATTAAAATATAATAAGACGAGTGATGGCTCTCTCGACAGTTACAGATTCGGTATTCGACTCTTAGCTAGTCAGCGCCCACTCGCGAGCTACTTTATCTCGCAGGATTATAAATTTCGGCGGCTTCGGGGACGATTAAACGTCCCCACGAGGGAGAAGATGATTCGCATCTTTCTTCTCGTTTCTACGGGACCGAAAAAAATCACTCGGGTGGTGAAAATACAGTCGGAACATATCGCGCGCTGCGGAACATGGACAAAGCCATCGAGCCGCGTTCCGTCTCGTTCCAATTCCCCGGGGCACCATTCTCAATGGGTTCTAGCCCATCCCTATCCTCCACCTCGCCCTACCATCCTCCACCTTCGACGACATTCCAATTTATTCTCAGCTGCTGGCTGGCACGCTTTACGACCAAATTCCCTCTCGCAAGACGCTCTTCTCTCCATACCCTATATCTTTCCCTTCCGTTATTCTGTCTCTCTCTTACTTTACTCTTTCCTTTCTAGTCTTCTTACGATATTTGATCCTCTTTCCTAATATCTTCATCTTTTTTCATTCGGTTTAATATATCGCCGTTTATCGTCAACCATTTATAATCCAGTCTCTACGAAGTATTCACATTAGTTCTCTGGTGTACCGATATAAATATAAAATAAGATCTCGAGTAATTTTCATTATAACAAATTTAAAATTTTATATGAGTTTAATATATATGTATGAAATAAACACTTGCTTGAAAAAAAGATATAAACATTGATTTAACATTTTATTTTTATTAATTTATACTTATTATTTCGCTTACTAAACGTGACTCATTTATGAATTATTCTACATTCGGAACACGTTCGAACGCCGATCGATCCTTATAAGCGTCACCCCATCGAGATCATGACTATTATCTGTGTACATATCCTATTTCCCCTATTGACGTTTACTTCTTTGATTCCCGCTTCTTTTCCTGTCTCTATTTATCCTCGCGTTCTTTTGCTCCTTTACTGGCCTCGATTTTCGTCTCTTTGACTCCGAGGTTTATTATCGAGCTTTATCCGCGAACTTACCGATGGTAGGGTTCGACTAGGCAGGGAATAAAAGCTCCGTAGCCTCGAAACTTTTGCTGCACACATATACGTGAGTGCAAATGGTCAAAGTGAAAGAAAGGTGAGGCGTTAGAAAGAAGAAAAAGAGGAAAGGGGGAAAAAAAAGACGAACGAGGACAAGCAAAGGAGACAGATGGTGGAAGGCGCAGTAGAGAAGGCCCGAAGGGAGAGGGCCAGCTCGTACAGCCGACTGGCAACATCAAAGAGCCATTCAGAAGTTCCCCGCGCCTTTGAGATTTTTCCGTTAAACGAGCTCCAGGCGGTTGCCGATTCTTCGCTGGCGGGATAGAACGACGAGAATGAAGACGGTGAACGGCAAGACCGCTGGATATCGATAGGGTCTCATAAAGATCCAGTCGGACCAGCCAATCTTGCACGCATTTTTACCACATGCGAATAACAATGGAGATTGGAAATTGCGGAAGCGAACTTTGTAGATCGAATCTTCGCAGGATGGAAGAATGTCGAATTGTACGAACGTTGTTCGCGAATTTTTTAATTAAAATCAGTAACTTTGTGTTTTATAAAGATTAAAAAGTTGACAACATTTTATTATATGTTTTATAAAAGGAATTTGACAAAATTATTCCTTTGAGGTAACGATACTATTCTACGCATTTAACAACATAATTCTAGCAATCTCGTAAAGATCATTTTAATTAACGTTCCCTCAATCGTTCCTCTTCTCCTCTTCTCCGCTCCGCGAGAATCTCCACTTGCGATATTTGACATCAGACAATGCATTACTTTATAGTATTCCACATTCATATTGTTACAATAACAATAGAACATAGTTTGCGTAGACGCACGTGTTGCCGCTACTGCGACATCCGCGAGCGTGACGGCATCGAGCATCAAAGCAATTTGCGTAATGAATTTCACCGCGGGCATGGAGAAAAAACCGCCACTGGTGCGGCGGGAAACGAAATGTGATTAAGGTCGCTATTGAGTTTCGCTCGTCGTGCTTCTCTTTGCCTGGCGTAGCTTCGCTTACCTGGCCTCACTCCGTTAAGATTTCGTGCGTCAAGCGCGACTGAATAATTCAGTCGCAAAACAAACGATCTTAGGAAGCGCGGCGATATATTGCCCCGGCCCTGACGACGACGAGGACGAGGACGGCGGAGAGAGATGAGTCTTGTGTACATGTCGCAGCTGCCTGCATTGTGCACGAAAGTAATCATGCTAATGTATTCTCGCTCGGATGTCGCGCCCGAGAGGCGAGAGAGGGCGAGGGTGGCGAGGTGGATTGCGAAGTTTATTCTTAAACACGATTAGCGATCCTGAAGGCATCCCTCCCCTCTCCGTTCCCTCCCCGGTGAGTCCAAGGTACTGCTACCGGGAGAAAGTGAGAGGCATCCTGCGGGGCCTCCTTTAATCTCGCTGCCGCTATACCGCGCAAATATCGGATTAACGATTCCGGAGAGACGAGACTGCCGGCGCGCGAGAGGCGAGACGTTCATCTTTCCCTCGGTATCCCCTGGCACGAGGAAAGCTCGTTCTCTTGAAAGAAACGAACGAGGATGATGCCATTCCCGGTATCGACAACGCCGAAAAAGGATTGCACGCGTTCTTTGACGTGCGTTAACTTTGTCTCCCTCTCTCTCTCTCTCTCTCTCTCTCTCTCTCTCTCTCTCTCTCTCTCTCTCTCTCTCGATGTCGAATACGCGGTTTGCAAATCCGAGCAAAATTGAGCCCTCATCCCTTTCTCCCTCCTATCGGGAACGGCAGCGGATTTTTATTCGTTGCGATTTATACCCGCGTTTGCTCGATGGTAGACGTGTAAAGAAGAGCAGCGCGGAAAATTAAAATGTGACGAATGTCGATACGAGCATGATCGAGCAAATGTTTGAGATACGCGGTACACCAGACGTTTCATTAATAGATCGTTGATAATATCGTCACGTCACATTATCAGATTTTTAACCCCGGTTACATGTCACGTATTTGCTGCGTATTGGCATTTGATAAATGGCATTTAATATTTCATATATAAAAAAAAAGCGATTTTTCTTAATAAATATATTACTATTAATTACTATGTGTATATCGTGACAAGCACAAATGTGATAATTATCGTATAATAATTATATTACGATTAAATAATACTGCATAAAATAACAATCCGTGAAAAAAGTTTTATTTATACTTTTCATTCATATTAGAGCGACACTTGCAATATACAGCCAGAAAAAATAATTTAATAAAAATTTCGAACGTGTGAGATTGATGCGCGTGTGCTACGTTCTATCGTGTTAACGCGTGCAACGAAACTGAATATTTAACGTAATCCTTGCGTAAATATATTTTTGGATTTGTCTACTATTTTATCAAATAAATAAACAGTAGAGTGTACGTGGAACTTTTGACTCAAATTCAACCTGCGGTAAATGTGAAGAGACATGTTTACACGCACTGAGATTTTTATCAAAAAAAGCTATAAATAGCGCTATAAAATTTGCTAGACTCAACATTAGGTCAGATGCACTCCAGTCTGGAGCGCATCTCTCTTCGCAGACTTTGTCTGTACATCTCGAAAGAAACTTCTTAGTATCACCTTATGGCCATTAGCAAAGCAGGCGGGAAGTCCGGGAGGTAGAAACGAGGTATCTTCTTATTGTTAAATGCAACGCGTCAAGGCGCTTCCAGCTCCGTGCAACGATCGAGAAGAAGACAGAATGAAAGTAAGATAGAACGAGAGAAACATGACAGTGAGAGAAGACGGGAAAGAAAGAGATGAATCCCGACGTTTTAATTCGAGATGGAAAGGCTGGATGGAGAAAAGGACGAGGGAGAGGAGAAGAAGAAGACGGGGAAGGGAAGAGTGGCGGTCGGGTCGGGCGTGCGTTCCAGATTTCTGGAGCCGTTCAATGATATTCCCGAAGAGAACGAATGAAGGCGGAGGGCTCCGGATGGCCGCAATGGAGTTGGATTTAGCTGGAGGGCGGATGGCAAACCGGGTCGCACGGAGCTGGAAGATGCGGCTGTGTGTTCTCGAGTCTCCATTCTCTTCCCCGTATTTCCCCGCATTTCACCGTGTTGTAAGTACGTGTCTATCTACATACGTGCACACGATCATGTTATACCATGCGACCGAATAGTATCCAGGTGCACCGGTCGATCTCTATCTGACTCCCCGAGATGCGGTTGACAGGTCCGTGTGGGTTTGTGCGAATCATCCGGAAAAATATAGCTCGCGAGGAACGGAGTTGTATTCTTCTCTCTTTGGATGGTATCAATGCGATTTCGGCGCTGATCGACAGTATCTCTCGCAAAACGGGAGAATGATAAGCGAGACTGACAAGTGAAATATTTAATAGAACGTCTGCTTGCGAATATCTGTCGCATCATATATTTCATATTTTTTGTAAAAATTAAAATATTACGCAGATCAAGTTTGATTAAACAATAAAAAAAGTTTATGCAAGTATAAGTTTAATTTTTTATTTTTATAAATTTGTATAAGTTTTAAGATTTTTATAATATTTTGAATAACAAGATATTCTTCAAGATTCAAGATTACTTGATTCTTGAATTGCTTGAAATTCCTTTAAAAAATACATTATTAATATTAAAATCATTTTCAGTTATTCTACATGTTTCAGAATATATGTTCCGAACACAGTAATCCAATTTTCTGTAATCCAATTCTATGTAGTATCGAATAATCTCGTGGTAAAAGATATAATTTCTACCGTCTTACATTTCTTGGCTTGAACCTTCTTGCGGAGAAGAAATTTTTTTATGAAAAATAAAATCCAGATAGATCGTCCTCTAGAAAATCTAATTCTGATTGTGCGCAAGGAACCGCGTGTTATTGCACAGCTTCGCCGATTCGCAATCGAAGGAATGATTTGTATCTCCTTTCCTCATGGGTCTCATTCAGGCCGGGCCGCAATCAACGATTATAATGATCGATCTAAATTCAACGACGATCTCATGGCGCGGGCGACAATTTATTAACGATCGATTTGCAATGTAAATTCATGGCGAAGCCTCGGCGAGCGGCGTCGCGTTACGACGATCGATATCGACTTGGCCGACGCGCGTGATCCGCCAGTGACAACTATGACTCGCGAGAGTCGCCGATTGGCTGGTCACGTAGTACGGACGTTAATTACGCTTCGGTCCTGACTAAGAGGGAACTTTGTTCCCGCGGGGATTAGACCCTTGCCGAATTCCGGAATCGTGCGGCGGCGGTTCCGCCCGGTGTTAACACCAGCACGCCGGATACATACAGAATAGGATGACGCGCTGCTTCGTTACTGCTCTCGTGACATCCCTTCTTTCGAGGTCAGTTAGGGACCGACCCCATCGGGGGATGTTATGAACGATAATCCGCTGGATTCGCCAGTCATTGAATTTCGCCGTCGAGATAATCTTTCCTCACTATGTATCGCAAATGTGCCACTATTTCACCGTATAAATTATTCAGACATGCTTTTAAGACTTCTATGCTACTTGCACCTTAGCCATTTACGGGTTACAGTATTTTGCAGTCCTCTACAATCTTGTATAGTATTGGTTTTTTTATATTACATAAGTGAAATGCGTAATGCAAGTAATAAGTAGAAATTAAGTAGGTAATTGGAAGATGCACTCAATTGCATAATAAATTAACTGATAGATCATTTTGTATCGTATAACAGTTTAATCTTCGATTTCGCTTATGATATGGTGATAGGCCCGATTAGAATTTCTGAAATCGATCATTACAAAATAGAATACCGCAGGTAAATCAAGGGTCATGAATAAATTTCATGTGTCTTAGCCCTTAAGAGCCTTAGGCTCGCCGCTGATGCAGCCTCCGGCAATGCCGTGTAATTGCATAATTTATCGTGGACGCAGTGAACCACGCGCTAATGGATTTCCGAAATAAATTTTGATAATCGCCCGAGGCGAGCCGTATCTATGATGATTAATTTTCAAGTCGGTCTTAGTACAGCGCATTTGTGGTTTTATGTCGATAAATAATAAATAGCCTTTCTAACAACAGCTAGATATAAAACATTAGAGATAAAAATATGTGTGCGTGAAACGGACCTGTATCTATTATTACTTTTAAAGATGTGAATTTAATTGCCGCATATGTAAATTTTACTTAATGCAGAAAATATGCCTCAAAATAACCAATCAATCAGTTTCAAATTAAATAACTTCTTTTCATTTTGAATTCCATAATGATGTACGTAGCGCATTAACAATTCATGTAATGTATTATCTATAAAATCGTATCAGTATACATATATCAATGCATGATGAGTGTTTTAGATATTTTACAATTAAATACCTTCATTTCCAACGAAATAACTATAAATAATAGAGGCTAATTTCGTCAAATTCATCAAATACAGCACGTTTATTTGATTGCTCTCAAAATAAATGCAAGTATTTATATACCGGAGATAAATTATGGTTGGCACAATTTCCGAAAGGTTTAATTAGTTTCATTTGTAGTTCATTTACGATAACTAAGATTAACATTGTAACAATGTTAAACGTTAACTGGACTGTTCACAGCCAATTTTATTCTTATCTCAAAATATGAAATGATAATAAAAGTTTACAGTGCCCACAATTCGATTCCTTTAAGTGCTTAATGCACAAATTGCATTAACGCGAGGAAACACCGCCATCGGTAACGCCCCGCTCAATTGCATAATTTATTCAGTGTGACGTACTCCCTAATGGATTTCCAAAACACATTTCGACAGTCCGACGAAAGCAACTCGCGCTATGGATGCAGAGTGGTGAGATCACATGTTACCGTTCGAAGTGCAGCGGAAGAGGCATGTGCGAGTGCAGCGCATAAATGGGTATTAACCCTTAAGTGATACAGCGGTGTGGCTGGGGTGTAAAGCGGGTCGATTGACGTCTCGAGAACGTGTCGGTGCCTCGATCAGAGGTACCTAGATCGGAGGAATATATACGCCTCTCTTCCGATCTCCGATGAAACTTGATACGTTGATGCCGCATGCAACGTAACGAACCGCATACCAAGCGAACATCATCTTGAAATAAAACTACCCTTCATCGCCGCTAATTTACTATGAAAAACGAGAGCGTTTAACGAGTCAAGATTAATGAATTTCCAAGAGCGCGTTCGATCGACCGCGTCTAACTAATCCTTTAACATACCGCACGCAACACCCCAAAAATGGAGCAATCGAGAGAGCCGCTGTTCCCTCCTTTGTTCAGGGATTAATTTCGCAAACAAGCTTCCCTCCGATCCATTCGGAAGGAAGCGACGCGAGCATGAGCAGCCGCACGTCTCTCCTCTATCCCGGTACATCGGTCGGGATAAACGCAAGTACGGTCCTACATAAGACTCCCCGTCGCCTATCTGTTCCGTAACGTATGCGCCGAATGGGTATGCAAAGAAGGCTCGCCTTACGATCGGAGAGGATCGCGGGAATGGATGGAGAAGAGGAGGATCGAAGAAGATGCGCTTGTGAAGAGGAACGAAGCAACGATGAAACGAAGAGGCGGGGGGGGGGGGGGGGGAATCCGGAGGGTAGTTGGAGCGGCGGTGTGTTACAGGTGCCGAGGTGCGAGAGGTTGCATGAGGTAGGGGTAACGGTAACGCTCGAGTCGAGCGGAATATAGAGTAGGTCTAGTCGGCGAGGGGCGACTGGTACATACGTAGGTTCGAGGGCCAGGGTTTGCACGAGCGACCCACAAGTGGCGCGCCACAGACGGAACCCATGTGTGCACAAGCAGCCCTCTCCTCGCCTGGATTCCACGCCATCATCCATTCCCGACCGCCCATTCTCCGACTAAACATCGCGGCCGCCCTCTTTGCGAGAACGACGCCGATATCTCTTTAAAAATACTCCTCGACCGTCTCGAGCACCGCAGCGGGTACGAACGCGGACTTGAAGCAAAAAGGGCTGTAAGTGCGAAAAATGAAGCTTTTAGGAATGCTGTTTTTCTAAATATGATAGGAGAATGCACTCCTTCCTGTCTTTTTATACATTCACTTTGAAACTTATAAACATTATCATAAATAGCATCTACACGTCTTTTTGCAGACACACGAACATAGAATGTTTCTCAAAGCTCAGGCTAACGCGAATATAAACGAGATTAAAGTTAGATTGAAACATTCTAAACCTAGGCGTTCATTATGAGATTAAATTTAGCTCGATATGAATAAAGTAGGTCTAAGTTTATACTCATAATCGTACGGCGTACATTTACGCGCGCACACATACAATACATACGAACAAGAGCAAATCTGTGATATACTTTATAAAAGAAAAAAACATCCTCTTTTTATATCTACACGAGTTTAAATATAAATCCATTAACAGAATATCTGCGTTTTACACAAAGTATAACATTAATAAGTATAACATAATTTGAGAAACAGGATGGAAATTCACTCGTTTCATGCTAACGTTGAATTTCTTGCAGCCATTAAATCCACGTTCATTTCGTTTCGAAGTCCATTTTGTTGAAAGAGAAGAGTTGATCTGTCGCACTGTCGTTCCTTCGCGATTAGTTCTCTTCAGATTTCGAGTGCAGTGGCGGCGCGGTGCCATCGATCGCATGATGAACGTACTCGCGATGGGGATGGTTTACTTCGCCGCTTTTCGACTCGGCCCGACCTATTTTTAGTAAACCGATATTGGTGTTTACGCGTCACGGATGTTATTTTGTCGGAGGTGTTTCATCATTCACATTGTGCCTATTGTGTCAAGTCGAGCAAACAGTATGCAAGGTAAATAAATTTATGTGACTAAACGTTTATACGAATAACGTAACGGTCCGTAAACGGACACGCATCACACCTTTAGGACGTGTGCTCTTGTAGTTATTTCTACCTCGCTGCAAATAGCTCCAACTCCCGTTCGTAAAGGTAAATTCATCGCCGTTCTTTGAAATACGCTCTACGACGATATTCCTTTAAAGATGTCTTCACGTCCATTCGAGTTTTTCCGCTTATTAGATCTTCGTGCTGTCGGTGCTTATAACATCTTCAGTTCCACTGTTTGCTTCCGATAAAATCCATCCCAATACATCGCTCAATTCGTCGACGTGTTTTATTTAACGCCATACTTTTATAAATCTAATGCGATCCTTGAAATATCCGAGATATATTATAATTTGACATATAGCCGCATTATTATTCATTTTCATTGTGCTTTGTTTTTGTTATTTTTTATTAGTGTAATATCGTGTGATATATTTTTCTTACTTTTTTTTAGAATAAAGCAATGGAAATAATCATTCTCTTATAAATAGTATACTTTTGTGCATTTTTTAAGAACTTTTGAATGTAATGCTATCGACGTCAAGAAACTAAGAAACCTATAATATTAATAACGTTTATAAATCGTTCCTAGTATAAAAACTTACTACCCGGGATAACTCAACTCTTCAATAAAAAAAAAAGAGGTTAGCGAAATAACCCGTTATTGGAAAAGGTAACGATATCGATTCGACTCGCATTATACTGAAATGAGACGCGCCGTGTAGCATCCGTAATCGTGAGAGCGTCGACATAATGATAGGACATAACGCCAACATATCAGTCTAGATTTCCGAGGTTTCACCCTCGTGCATACGCGTTTATTGCATCGTTTCCCGACACCTACCGATACGTAATTACCACTTTCCAGCGCGTAAGTCCCCGCTGGAAAGTATAGTACGGGCGCCGCCGTGCTATAACGTTTCAACCGTTCGCGCTATACTCTTAGGACGTACCTCCTTCCAGCCGACGAGAGTAACGACGGACGAGACGCCATTTGGTACGGGCATTAAACCGATATCGCGTTAGATTTTCCATTTTTCCGAGGATCGCTCGGACGATCTTCCCTTGCCGGTAAGTCGTTATCGCCAATTCTGATCCGCTAATACCCTCCCTGCAAGGAGGAGGACGTCTGGTATGGCGAATGTCTGGCGCTCGCGGAGAGACGCGGTATAAATTCCTCAAGATTATGGATTATGGAATTCTCAACACCCTCGGTCCCTTCCTCTGATTCGGTGGAGCTACGGTAACGAAGGGAAACACGCAACGTGAGAACATCGGGCGCGGCTACGTTAAATAATTCCGGCGCGCCCGCAAACGGGCAACGTGGACCGCCATTGTACCACCCTTAAGGTGTACAATGCTGCAGAAACGATTTTCGTAGCCCCGTTGCTCGAGACCGTTGTTTACTTAATGTTTGATGATATGTATGTATCCGCGCGCTTACGGTGCCGTGGTTGCCGAGTTAATATGGAGAATTAGACGACTCTAAACCCGGCAAAATCCGAATAAATGGGCCAATAAGTCGAGTGTACATATCTGCAACAATCTCATGTGACAAGAATGGAAAAAGAATATGATCTCCCTTGTAACATTTCATGAAATTATAATTAGCGATTTTAAGCCAATGCAAAAACTTATACATAATAATATACATACATAATTTAGTTAATATTTTAATTAAGAATTATTACACTAATGTTATAATATTTAATATTTTCTATTTCTGTGGATAATAATTATCTCATTTAACATACAGTTAAATATAGTTAATGCAATAATTCGCTCACGGTAAACAAATAATGTAATTTTAAATTAACAAGATTGGAAAGTAATTCTACATATTTCAATTAAACGTTTTAACTATTATTAAATTATTATTTTAATTTCTTATTACCTTTTCGTTTTAAATAAATCGTTTTAAATAAATTGTTATATTTAATTTTGTTAATTTAAATATTAAATCTATATGCACATATAGTACAATTAATAGCATGCAGTGAAAATTCAACATTTCGCATTGCCATCAGCATTTTCGCCAAATTGCTGATTTTCATAAAATTCCATCGCAATCAATCGCGGCGGCTAGTTCATTATCAATAATTTCCAAAATTAATTCCTAAGTCTAACAAAGCCGATAAGCCGTGGAATATCGCACCGCATTATTATACCCGAAAATGAAATTCTCTCGTTGAGAGGTTATCTTACGGCGCGGTGTCTCATCGTTAACACTAATCTCTGCCTCGTAAACCGACGCGTCTTCTGCTTCTTTCATCCTACTGGCAGACATCATCACGATATCTCTTCAGCCTCTCCGCGCGCTCCGTCTTGACGACGCTGCGTAAATATTTGCTGCGCGCGTTAAGGGATGAAAATAATAAGTCGACAGCCCCTTAAGAAAGGGTTTCCTCACTTGAGTTTAGGAGCGCTCATAAAGAGGGCAAAGTCGCTTTTGAGCGAACGCCGCTAAGTAACGCGCTACCAAGCGCGACCCTCGGATATCGAGCGGCACTCATTGTCTCAATTACGTGGAACCCGAACGAGAGCGTGCTCGTTGAACCACGAGGGCCACTCGCCTCGCCTCGTATGTGTTTTCTTCCGGTTTCTTTGTCAGTTCACTGCTTACGCGTCTATGTTATCTTTGCATAAGTTGATTTTTAATGGATTCATTAATGACAGAGATAAAATAAGTGATCTTAACTACCAATAATAGATCTAAATCGTGAATATATGTATATATTTAAAAATTTTTATATTTTTCTTTATTAAAATCTAAAGATGTAAAAAAAACACTTTAAAACAGTATATATAAGAGCGAAAATGATAAAAAAAACAATATTGTCAGAAAATTTAATAAACTTTTTTTCTCAATAATAAGATTTAATATTAATTTCTTGTAATAAAAACTAAAATATAAGAATTCCAGATTATATTTTCGGTATATTTTGTTACGGTCCAAGAACTGCAAGTATGAACCTTGTATATCGATTATTTGCTCCGATATTCGGTGACCAGGTATGATGGCGCGTGACACTTGGAAATTATGTTTCGTATCGAGTGTCTGTTTAAAACTCTTCGTGACACGCGGCACTTTCGGCCGTGAGAAATTACACGTGTGCCACGCAACACCATGACCGTGTCAAATCGCAAAATTTAAATACGAGCAGCTGAGGTGCATCAAACTGGCTATTAAATGCAAAACGTCAGAGTGTCGGATGCAGGTTACGGAATTTTCTTAATGAAAAGTTGATGGTAACGCGATTATATAATTGAGGCGCCGGGAATGATGCATGACTGTCCTAGAAATCCCGATCCTAATTTTAATAAAATCTGAGAAATTTGTGGTCCATTTTTGCTCAATTAAAATAAAAATGTATTTTAGGCATCAATAATTTTCACTTTCTGACTTATGGTTCAAAATGTCATTTTCGATTCTTCGATTTATATGAATCGAGGAATTTGTTGATCACATTTCGATCACAGAAGCAGCTTTCGTTACAGCAAGGTTTCAGCAAACAGATTTTCGTATTTCAGGCTTCGAGTAATAGCATTTATGTACCACGCATAGTTGTTGCAATGAGATACTTGCATATTGCGAGATAGTTCAGTAAAGCAGAAAATATAATATGCGTTGTACATAACAATGTTTTCTTTGAAGCACGTGAAAACAACACGAGAGATAAGGAAAGATAATAAGGATATATTTTTCCAACTGTTAAACATGTTTGTTAAAAATATTTGTCTCCTAAACATTTGTAAATTGCATAACTTTACAATATTGCATAATATACGTAAAAAATATGAAAAAAAATTGAGATCTGTATATCATTCATTATTTATAATTTATATATGTAAAATATATATCCGACAGTGTTACAATCATTTAAATAAGTTTATTATGTAACATTATCATTATATATCGGAATTAGATCATTTAATGTTTATAGTAATAAACTTACAGAGATAATTATAAATTTTTGAAAATATAATTTTCAAAAATCAAACTTGTGAAATAATAATTGGAAGAGTAGCTTTGACTTTTTGGAGGAAAAATTTTTTCGTCGCACGAGCGGCATCATTATTCCCGAAATGCCGGTCACGGCTCGACGGAAGGATCTTCATTTTACTGTTTTCGTCTTGCCTCGCTGTCCTAAGCCACCCAATTTACGGTGCAAACATTAAGGTCGTCATAAAGTACCGGCAGTCTTAAGACGCCATAAATCGCGCCGCCCTTCCGCGCGCCACAACGTCGACCCTCCGCCACCCTCTCCTTCCCGCGTTCCTTTCGCTCCACTTTTGAGGGCGAATCTGCGAAAGCCCGCGCGGCACGGCAGGTGTATTTCACTTTCGTGGCCGTAGTTCTCTCGAGCACGCGTGCCAAAGCAGCTTACCGGGAATTTCGTTGCCGTCTTTTGCCCGCCTGAGAGAGAAGATTGCGGGCTGAAGTTGCGCGCCGCCACCGACGGAACAAAAGCATCCCTCGCCACTTAAATATTAAATTCGCCGCTGAGCGGAGAGAAGATGAAAAAATTAATTAATAATACGGTCGAATACTAAATGCCTTCGTTTCACACGCCGGCTTTATAAAGTTTACGATGTTTGACGATGCTCACACTCAATCTCAATCGCAGCGAATTATACAATGCCGAAATAATGAATTTTATTAAACAATGCATTTGTCTACGTTTAAAAAGTTAATTTTTTCTACATTTAAAAAATACTTATAATGAATGACAACATGTACCTATATACAAATGCAAGTAAAAGATAAAATTGTATATTATTTTTCATAAAATTTATTCTTTTTAAAATTTCGTATGTAACTGTAAATGTAATTTACAGTTATCATTTATAATAATCTTCATTAAAAAATTATTCGTTAAAAAACGATTTTTCCGTATATTTTATTTAATCTTTTTTAAAATGTTCTAATTTCCCTTTAGCTTTGAAATTGATATTATAATGGAAAATATGATGGAATTTAAAGAGAGAGAAAATTATATTAAATATTATTATAAATAAATAATCTTAATCTAGTAATTGTTATATCTCCTTTTAATTTGATATGCGATTAATAAAATACCATACGAAAAACGATGATTATCCTTCCAATCTCATATTATAACATCTATTGATAAAATGTAATAAATGAAATAAATAAAAATAATGTGAAATGTATATAATCGTGCAAACTAAATATGACAGAAGTATCCTCGTGGAAATAGCGTTTCAGATTACGCGATCAAGAAATAGATGGAGAGCTTCGCGCGCGGGCGAACCTCTTTATATGCGACAAGGTACCCGTAATCAAAATCTATCGGTTCCATTCGCCAGCCGCGTATCCCAGCGGTATATCTATATCTATGCGCGGCGCCGTATCTAAAACGAAATAAATCTTCCGGGAGGAAAGCGGATTAAAAGAAACTGAAAATCTATCCAGCGATAATAAGGACGAGTTATATCGGCGAAGATTGAGTCGTGGTATAGCCCCGCGCGGTAATTCAAGACGCAAATAAATCGATATCCCCGCGTTCGCTGGTTGTTATTATTAATGACTTTAGTGCTCGTCGTTGTGGTGATAACGGGTTATTAGGTGGACTCTCCGTTATGTAAAATTATAGAACATTTTGGCGAGAGAATACAGACGTATTTGCGCATAAGCGGCGTCATTATCATTTTAGCGTAATTAGCGTTAGGTAATTACTGAGCATATTCATCATGGGAATGTCTGGGATATCATCCCGGGTAGTATTTATATCGTCACGCGGCGCGTATTCATAGTCATCGCACGCACACACCCGCACATGCACGGTATACTGCAAATTGCAATAACGGCGCATGATGCGCCAGATTTTCTTTTTTCATCGTTTGTAAACTCGCTCAAAATCATTTGGTAAATTAGACTAATTAGAGTATAGATGAATTCAAACTGTTCATCTCTTTAAGTTTTAAATAAATTAAACTTTTAAATAAATTTTAAATAAATAAAATAAATTAAGCAATTAGATTAAAAACAGAATTTATCGAGTAGTTTAACGACAAACAGTAAATAATTTAAAAAATGTAAGAGTGCAATTGAATTGAATGTCTTTAACGATGAAGAATATATTTACCTTGAAACTCGTATGCCACAGAATTTCATGCGATAATACAAATGATAATACATAACACAGTTTGGTAACTATCGTTATAATTATACAGCGCGGATGAATGCCAAAGCCAGACAAACAATGGAAGACAAAACGAGTCCACAGAGATGAGAATACTGAATTGTGGCAGTTGCATCGCCGGCGGAGCTGCCATTATCGCAGCCGCTCGTGCGTATGCACACACGTGCACGCCGATGCGTTTTCGCGTGACATCCGCCTAAACCGCTCTGTTTTGCAGCGCGCACAACAGATACACCGGGAATGCGAATGCCGCATGTAAAAGGCAGCTCGCGAGACAGATGCGCGGCAGTGGGTGGTGTTAATAATGCCCGACGACGGTTCTTACAAGCCGCCTTACGTCGGGAAGGTGACGTCGCAGCTTGCCAAAGTGACACACCGTGTGCAATTTAAATGGCACGCATCCCGTCGCTGTGAATATTTGCGAAAGATGTGTTCCATCATATGCTTTAATGCGCATCCAATCTACCAAACGCATCATCGTCAGCATATTTGTAAAAAAAAAGATTAAGCGATAATTTGATGAATCGATAAAAAAATAAAAGATAAATATAGATATTCTGTTTTTTGATATTCGCGTATTTGGATCTTTTTTGAGAATTCTGCCATGTCAGAATAATACTTTTAAATTTGTTACAAGCGTCAAAATGATTTTTGCTGAAAAAGTTCGCGAAAAAAATAATTTTTTTTTTTTTTAATATTAAAAAATTTAGCAGTGTTATTTTGTTCTGAGATTATAAATTTGAGAGCGACGAATAGAATTATCCGGTTGACTCAGTACCTTATTAAATTCTTTGTCTTTTACAAAGGAAATTTCCTTATTCAAAAATATAGAAGCGGACATGCTAACTTCATTTAACTGTTCGATGAAACAGTTTCGGAGGAGCCGTTTTTGATTACTCGGCGCGGTGCACTACGTGAGTCGTAAATGTCGATTATTGTGAATTATCGGGCCCGGCATAGATGCAAGTTGGAAGTTTCCAACTCGTAAGTCACAGAGTCGTATCCCTGTAGCGAACGGTAGTGCGCGGTATGTATATGAAAGTATACTTCCCCGCGCGCGCTTGGTATATCTGGAAATTATACCCCATAACGCAGCCACGGGACTCGAAGAAATTTACCGCCGCAACGTACCGCGTAACAAATGTACGAGTGTTAAAAATGTGGAGGCTAAATTTCATAAGAAAATGCCGGGGAAAATACGCCTGTGCGCGCACAGGTGTTCCATTACAACGTTGGATACAAAATCCAGGCAGGAAACGGCATTTAAGAGTTTAGTATTTCAAAAATGTCTGCCCAATAAATTTAAATTTTGTTACGCTAATAAACGCGACATGTCTTTTTACTTTAATACTGACACTGTCAGAAATTCGTTGTAAAATTCCTACATATTGTCTTATCGTCTCCGAGTCATGATGCGCCTTTTTAATAATGCTGTACATAAGTTGTCGTAAAATGAGATGATAATAATTGTTACATAAATGAGCACTTTGCGACAAATACCAGTAATTGCGGTAAAATGTTAATGATAATGGTATCATTTTCTCAACATTACTGTGCGCCGCGACATATTATATACAACATAAAACTTAATGTCGATTTACTTCATAAAAACTTACATTACGGTCGTGTTTTGCATAAAGGGTCATTAATATAATATGATTAAATCAACACATGCAACGTGAAAATCGTTCAAGATTTTTCTTGCACTTTTCTTAGAGAGAGAGATTAATAATTTTGTAAAATTTGAGATTCAAATATCATTTTTTCGTTTTTTACGTTATTTCATGACTGAACTGAAGAAAAAATAGTCTTTTTTCTCTAGTCATGCTTTTATAAAATTCTAAATGCTTTTATAAAATTCTGTTGAGAAATCGACTTTAACTTTTTGTTATATTAAAATCCAATTATATTTTCAGATATTTTCATGCTATTCCACCGATTTATTAGAGACAGTTAATCGCTGTCCGAGATAAATTCCAACACGGCGGTAGATCCGATCGTGCAATTGTGTACGTCAAATGCACTCTGCGCCGAGAAACTTCCGCGACAGTGTATCGATTATATTGCCCCCGACGTTGTCTCGGGTACTGCGCTCGCAATGCAAACGCCTTCGGCGTTATTAACGCCGTCGCAGCTTCGGTCCTCATGCTCGCAACTCGCAACAACCCCTTTCCATTTAAGATTCTCATTCCGGGCACGATAACGCTCAGGTAACCGAGACGACGACGAAGACGACGGCGACGGCAGCACCCTCGTCGCAAGGAACGTCGTGGGGTCGTGGTTTAATTATCTTTGCCTCCATGAGTCGACGGGGCGCCGACTTACCGGTCTGCGGTACCCTACCTACCTACCCTGCGACGACGTGACATCGTTCCTAATTCTCAACCCTCCCCCGATTACATTATTAATACCAACGCCAGAGCAAGCCGACGCGCGACGCCAGGCATCTTGGGGCGAAAACTTTTTGCCCAAGATTGCCGGAGGTGGGCATACATATGGATGCGGGGACGCGCCCGGCCAGAGCCGAATCAGCCGTGTTATTAGCGTTCCTGGCAATCCTGCGGACGTTTCCATTTATTTCTCTGCGCCTCGAGAATTCAAGATGCGTGGCGTGGTGGCGATTACGTCACGATTTCGCTTATCTTACAAAATTGAGATCGATCCGTAACTGTCCCACATCGCAGATGCATATACTGACAGTGAGATATTCCTGAATAGCTTTTGATTTGTATTAATGAATAACCAGACGAGTACCTTTGAATATCCAGGAATAATTATTGAATGTCTATATTTACTTGCGCATTTGTTTACGTGGAAATTCTATCTCTAGTGTTATAATTGTGATAATAACGGGACTAATATCTCTCGTTACGCATAACAAAGCGATTTTTATCATATCTATCAATTTTGAACGACAGATAAATGTATAATAGACTCTTTAAAAAATAGAGAAAAAAAAAGTACAATTAATAATTCGGCTAATAAAATGAATTCTGTCAACACTCTTCAAAATATTTCTCTCTTCAAACATTATTAGCGGCATCATTCATATAAATTGTTCAGTGTACATCTATTTCTTTCTTCGGAAACGTTTCGCCTCGTTCTAGCGAGCCCAATGTTTTCTATAAGCGGTAATAAGCATCATTTGAAGTAACCGCCGGGCGTAACGCTGCACACGCTCAACTGATCTGATTTCCACAATTTCCGCAGTAGCCTGGCGGATTGTCATGCGAAACGCGAATGAAGCCGTAATTTAACGCGTGCGCTCGACGAGGAAAGCACGGGCCATCAGCGCGAGCGAAAGAGAGCTGTAGCGGATAGAGCGAGCGGGTTGACAGCGCGCGAGGGATGGCGAACGGGAAAGCGGTAGAGCGGAAAATAATGCAGCGTGCGGAATTACAAATTACACGCTACTGGAACGGTAGGTGGGTCCCACCCTCGCGCGGCGTGGCAGAGGGACTCTGTTCGTTCCGTTGATTACACAAACAACATTCATCGCAACGCAGCTGAGAGAGATAGAGAGGAGAGGAGAGGGAACGTGCTGATAGAGCAAGAGAACGGACGAGAGAGTGGGAAGAGAGAGAAAGAGAGACAAAGGCACGACGATATGGGAGCCGCGAGTATCAAACGCGGTCGTAACAAAGCCCACTATTAATCTTTATTACAAACAATCCTCTGTGTTAATTCCGTGTAATTTCCCGCTTGTCATGCTCTAAGCGCGCTCGCGCGTACGCTCAAAGTGTCGTAAGCGTATTGCATGTGGCTGGGGGTGCACAACCTTTAATTGTGTATTTTAATGAGCACCACGTAAGATACGACGTAAGATTGATACAGATACATGTATAGAACATCGTTTTTTTTGCCGCAGATTTCTTGCCACGCAATTCCGCTAATAGGAATAATTCCGTTAATAATAATCGTTGAAGTTTAAGAATTTAGCGTGACTGAATGGATGAAACTAGACAATGTGAAAATAAGTTTTTTAATCTCGACATCTCCCTTTGGTGCAATCAACGCATGTAATCGCTTAAGTGTGTCCCCGCGCAGGTATTATATCCGTTCTAACGCGAGTTTTTTAATTTCAACATGTATATCCCCTTCCATATCCGCGCCTTAATTATCGCAAATCGGGATATTTGTCCGGCGGAACAATTGCTGAAAATCCGGATATATTTTCAAGGAGATTTTCCCTTTTTTTTTTCCCAGCGAGCTGCAATCCGCGCGAGAACGAAAAGCAGCGCGTGGTGTTTCGCGTAAGTAGCGCGTGAAATTGCGTACGAATTGCGCACGGGTAACGCATGCCGTGGCCGTAAACAATGATACCATGTAAATATTATACAAAACGAGACCCGTGGCAGCGCCACGGATTTATTGGAAAACTCGATACTCTCGCGAAGTCCCGGTCCCTCGAGAACACGCGACGTGTACACACGCGTACATAAAACAAGATAATTCCAGATCTCCGCGGATTTCATACGAAGCACGCTTTTGCTCCTCATAAACAAACTGCGGAAAAAGCTATGGGAGAAACGCTGTACAACGCTGGTGCGCCTTAACGCAAACTTTACTACAGCACTTGATACTTTCCAGGTTGAAACTTGTGCAACAGAAAATCATACAAATCTGAACCGCATATAATGATAAAAGTGCATTAATACAATAATATTAAGTAGCACATTTTAGCTGCTTTTATTGTTGCACTAAACCGTATATTTCCATGATATTGCTATCGATAACATGGAGTAAGCTATTGTTCTTCGAGAAAAGCTGTCGAAAAGTTTTTAAACTTCATTACTTTCCTATAAAACCAAAGTTCTGCAGTTTAGATCCATGTATTTTATCCATCGGTATTTTAATGAACGCATCATGTTATTAACCTATATTTACGTGATAATATTAATCAAACGTATATTGTTCATGATAA
The DNA here is from genome assembly GCA_021460005.1 of Tetramorium alpestre. Lineage (NCBI taxonomy): Eukaryota > Metazoa > Arthropoda > Insecta > Hymenoptera > Formicidae > Tetramorium > Tetramorium alpestre. The sequence continues at coordinate 765,428 of JAJVSH010000035.1, read as the reverse complement.
TCGCAAAGCTAACTAATGCAATCGACTGTTAATTGATTAAGTTTATCACAATGAGAATTTCCTCCAAAGACGACTCAACGCAGCAGGGAACAACGTATTAAAGGAGGGATTAATGAGCATAGGGAAGATCTCTTAGATCATTACCCTTTACGAAGTTTGGGATGGTAAACCTCGGCGAGAGATTGTTAACGTAATATTCTGCCGATCATATAACAAGAAAGTTGGTTTAACTTGCGGGCACGATTAGAGTACAATGAAATGAAACATAAACAAATCATGATAGTGAAATATAAGAAATTAATAATAAATACCTATATGTATAATTCTACATATTTATAATAAACATCGAGGTACATGACGTTAAAATTTAGCATTAACTGTGCCACTTTTCATGGCGCATGGTGGCGAGCGTGTGAAAAATTTTTAAAAATGTAATTAATTAGTCAATTAATTTAAANAATTTAATTTAATTTAAAAAATGTATTGCTCGCTTATGCGAGAAAAATGGAAAAATGAAAAAGAAGGACTTCGTAATTATATTTATAATTTATTTTAGTATTTATTACAGTTACATCGCGCATTACTGCAATTTTATTTTAGCATTTTAGGCAATTACAACATTGTAACGCCTATTTGTATCTCGCGAGATGTTTATTTACATACGAAGAAACGCATTCATTAGCTCATATGGATAATTCGCGAACGTGCGAATATAACCGTGTGATACGCGCCAGTAAGAGTAATGAAGGTCGGGCAGGAATCTTATTTGTCGATAAGAAACAGCTCGCCCGCGTCATCCCGTATATATCTCTTTTTTGGTAATCCCTGAAGATCGTCGCTTAGCGGTCGAATGAGGGCTTTGGCGTTCCCAGACGTCCCGTTGCCTCTAATAGCCTGTATTAAACATCCTACCAACGAGCATTAGCGACAGCTTGCAAACGCGAGCTGTTCTTTTAATCTCTCTGCACTTGATTTAAATCGATAATTATTTACATTTAGAGTAACTTTTTTATGTAATATTTATGCTGACGGAAAAATTTTTCTTAAACATTTTGGTATTCGTGAAAATAATGACTCGTCGCTGGAAGAAACGTTGGATCGATGCTTGATTACCCACAAATCACAGATTAACGTTGGACCGACCGTATCCTCTTGGAGTTTGCGAACCACTGCTCCACAAACACCTGCTATGTCGCCTGTAATGTTCTTCCCGACTGCAGTCTCACTTGGACGACACCGGGAGTCCCGGGTTATAACGTGGCCTGGGAACGTTTTTTGCGCGGACACGTCCCGGCACCGGCATCGATTTCGCATCTACTGGGTGTCTCGGTCATGAAAGGATTTCGTGCGGAAGGGAAAAGGGGGTCGAAGCTCAGGAGGGTGCGGAGGCAGAAAAGGACCTCCATTATCGGGCGTCCCACTTTTGTCCCACGGTTTTGCACCGGTGCCGGTGTCGCGTAAGAGCGCCATGAGTAGCGACTCCTAATGCCATGAAATCACCACGTAACACCGTTCACGTGCTATTCTCTACCTTTACCTAGTCGTTTTCTAATCCAAGGAATTCCAAGAGCGCTTGTTCCCCGTTGTACTCCCGCCGGTGGCATGAATGGCACTCTAATTTTACCGCAAACATTCCGCGCTTCCCGCCCCGTCCGGGAGGCATCTTAAAAATCTCAGGGCAGAGCTTTCCGGGAGTTCTTCTCGTGTGCCAGGAGAAATTATTAGATGGCCCGTGCGATATAATCGAGAGGCTGTATACATTTATTTCCCGCTTCGCTGCCGGCTGCCGCTGCCGGCGATAGAAGTACTGAAATTCGCGCCGTAAAGGTTTAATACGAGCCGCTTAGAAAAACTCCATTTTTCGTGGAACGTACAGCGCACCGCAGTGCGCTCTACACGAGAGACTTAAATCTGCTAAATCTGACTGAATCATTAATTTTGAGGCAAATTATTTCGCTATACTGTATTAGTTAGGTATCTTATATGACAGTTTGTGCCACAATTTGACGGAGATGAATTAGTATTATTGTATATTCAATTAGAATGGCTTACGTTATTATTAATCATAACAGTGTTTCGTCGTTTGACAAACAATTTAATTTCAGGTTATTGCATTTTGTATAATAATTAATCGAACAATATCTTTTACGTATCATCGATAAAATGTCTTTTTCATTCATTGCATTTCTGTACTTTGTATCGCTTTAATATTTTGCATTTAACGTTATTTTTACGGCGTGCATCATAATTTCACGAATAACATTCGGACCGATGTCACTGCATTATTAGCAATTTACCAGAGCGACATTGTCGCCGTACAATTTGAGTTTTCCTCTGTCGAATTTCACGTTCGATAGTAATTAACCGGGGAATGGAATCGCCGCGCGTTGTGCATTTATCGGATTTTAACAATAACTCGGACGTTTTGCGTCGACATAAAAACGGAACAAAAATTGCGCGACCGTGGAAAAGATGCCGTTTGTTCGAACAAAACGACATTATTCGCAATCGTCGGTGTGCAATCGATTGCGCTGCGAAACTCATGTAAAACAAATCATTCACTGTTGTAGGCGATATCGTATTCAGACAATGCATTTCCATAGCGCGCCGTCGTAATTTTCGGATGCTCCGCTTCGCAACTTGTCCCGATTCAACGGGATTAATTTGATTACGACAACGACGGACATCACCAACAACAGAGTCGGCTGGTACACAAGACCGCAGAATGCATTTCTCTTCTCTATTTATGGATATCGATCCATAAATAGGACATTTTACTTTCGATATGACCGTTCGCGCAAATTAAAATAAAAAATCAGCTGTTATTATCAGCGCTTTCTCGCGCATTCTCACGTTTATTTTCTTATAAACGTGACTTTTCGTCGATATACCTACCTTAAAAAAAATGGAACACAAATATCTTGATTGTTTATTCAATTACGCGATCAAATCAAATTTCAAGAAATCTCGATGGTCAATAGCGACCGAGGAAATCATTTTATTTATTTACGCACATTATTTACAAACATTTTCAGACGCGCTTGAAATCCATTTAAAAGCGTAATAGTCGATTCGCTTCGACTTTCTCAAGTAAGCAGGAATATAACTCGGTGTCGATCGCGACAGTGTCACTTTTGACGAAAGAGAATAGCGCCGTATAAACCGCTAGGAGACACGATTTTAGGCTCTTACAGGTACGCTATCCAGCATCCGAGTAAAGTTCACCCCTCCTTCTTTCTCCGTTTCTCCGACGCCGTGCTATATATATATATACACACGCCGAAGATAATCCACTGCTAAGCTCGCTCGATTCGCAAAGACTGCGCGCCGTTTGTTTCGGGATTTGCCATTCCGCTTGACTCTCTTCGAGCTCCCTTGCTACCGCTCCTCGACGCGTCGCTTCCGTCCTATCCGCGAATTCCCTATCTCTTTCCGACTATCGCGACTACCGCGATAGCTCGACGAGGCAACCAGTTTCTGAAGAGAACTACGTCAGGGAGTTCGCGAGACTTTGGCAGCGAGGCGAAGAGACAAAGGGAAACGGAGGGAAATCCGGGAAGGGAAATGACGGAAAAGCGGCGGAAGAGCGGGCGAACGGGCGGCAGAGAGGAAGGGAGGAAGAGACTGACGTTTCTCTACCGGCTGAACATTGTTGTCTCGTGCAAAGGGTCCCTCTGCCACGAGGCGATAAGAAAGAATCCGCTGTTTATCTGCGCTAGTTGCCGCTGGCACTACGGCCGCCATCATAGCGAGAAACGTGGTTCATCGTGGATAGGAATGAAGAGTGTTTGCACAGTGTAAAACGCGAGGGAGAAAGCGAGAACGTCGCGACGAGTGATTAGCATGAGCCCCTTTGGATAGAGTGAGCACCGCTGTGAAGATAAATACTGTCTCGAGGAAACGTTGAATGTATCTCTTTGAATTAATTTCAAAGCACAGACTTCCGCCTTGCTTCTCCTAGTTTTTAATCGAAGGACCGGCGCAAGAACTTTTATTCAGAACATCCGACCTTAATTTTAATAATAGATTCTTTGAGCAATTTGGAGTTTTTGCTTAACTATAAACTTAGGCAGCCAACTGAGCTGCTTCTTCTTGCTGTCGAATAACGAATCCATATTGCCTATTTAAATTCAGCCGGATCGAACTTTTTCAGGAATTTAATTCGAGATCTAATGACCTGTCATATATAAATCCTGTGTAAACAGTGGTAAACGCTAGAAATACAAGAAAAATGATAATTGAGAAATAATATTTAGCAACAACGTTGAGTTTATATAAACATACATTGTCCGTGAATATTTCAACAGAAAATATCTCCGATAAAATTTTAATTAGCTATATCATTAATCTCTTCATTTGAATGTTTACGCTGGTTTAGAAAGGAAGCCGCTAATGAGAATGTTGCGCGTAAAGCAGATTTCTCTATTATACGTATTTATCATGCAAACTACTCGCCAAGTGCACAAATCGTGCGCGTTATCGCGACCTATAGAGCCACGCCAGAAATCCGTTTCATCTCGCGTCACTTTTTGCGACGATGCGGCGGACGATTCGGCAAACGAGCAGAAAAATGGCCGTGCGTGCCACTCGTTGATTCGCTCCAATTCACAGATGAGCGCTGATGCCGCGAAAAAAAAGAAGTAAAAAAGCTAGATGCAGATACCACCTGGCGTCGAATCATTGCCGCGATTATTATCGGTAGCCTCGCGCAGAATCGCGCCAAATATCGCGTTCATTTGCAAATCACCTCGGCGATACGATATTTTTCATCGGACTTTTTCACTACAATCGGATATTTCGATCGAGCCATTGGAGCTGCATCGCGTAAGCTTCTTATGAATATAGAACGTGATGTGGCATTATATGGAATGACGAAAGATATTTGAGGATAAAAACGAGATCTTAACTGGAATATTCAACGCGCTATTTTTCACTGGATAAATTTCTCTAAAGTAATAATATTCTCAAAAGTAATATTTTAATGGATCTTAATAATTGTTAAGATTTCGAAAATAAATCAGAAGTGTATAATATGTTATTGAATTATATTAATATTCAACCTGACTTCAATCATTGCCATCGATCACTAGACGAGTATACCTATCGTCTCATCTGTCTGCACACGTACAATTTTATTACTAGATTTTATTAAAGATTGTAAAATTACTTAATGGCATATAAATCGATGGACAAGAATCGACTCTCGGATAACTTTACAACTTCTCAAGCGTTGCACTTTGGATGAGTAAAACTTTCCCAATTACATCTTACCGGAAAGGACGAGGGTTCTTTTAGAGATTCTAACTCTCGGCGGCTGCGATGTTAACATCAATGTTACAACCACAACCTGTCTGCGGTATCTCGTATGACACGAAAGTATTATAACCGTGCACACATAGACATCAAACAGCGATTACAACTGCGTAATTCCGTGCGGACAATTAAGCGTACTTTTGTGCGGTCGATGTGCCGTCGCGTTACGAGTATACCGCGTACACAACGCTTGTTCGCTGGCAGGTTAATTCGAGGCGCATCGACGGCAGCGGCATACGACGTGCATACACGCATCGTGCAACAATAATCGCGTAGTTAGAATTTTGCACTCGCGCGAGCGGCGTGCCGTCGCGGTTTACCTGACTTCGGGATGCAGGTAATGAGCCGATTAAACGTACAAGTACACATCCCTCCGCAAACATTTCCTCCCTTTTCATCCTCATCCCGCTCTCTCTTCCCCCGCTCTCTCCCTTCCCCCTTTCTCTCTCTCTCTGTTCCTCTCCTACGGATTCTCCGCGCCTTTGTAACGGATTACAGCGCATTTCGCGTAGCACTCGAACACGACGAACTCTTCAATAGAAACGCAAGGGGCTTTAATAATCGTTTACCATCGTTTCTCTCTGTAAAAGCTATGTTATTCATACTTTGTTTTCTACCGAAGTGAAAGGGAGAAACAGACAGCCGTTCCGAGAATTCTTTTGATATAATCGATTGTAGCGTCGGATACAATTTGAATTGAACGCTTGCAATATCTCTGTGTCTTAAGAAAAAAAGATGAAATTTGAATCTTCCGCGAGTTGCTTCTATATTATTATATAGAGATGTTATTAATTTAGGATCAATGGGAAAAAGTGAAAGTGCTAAAAATAAAATTTTTTAGTACGAGCGAATTTAGAGTTCTTTTGTTATTCAATACTTAGATGAATATTAATAATTAGCATTTTCTATGAACTAAAATAAATTTCTCTGATACTTTCAACCGTTAAGTATCACTATACGCAGCGTTATATCCCTTTCATAAAAAAGTTAATTTTTGTTTTGGCATTTTCACTCTTTTTCATTATTGATCTTTATATTATACACAGAATAATTTTCATGCTTGTATTAAGAGCTTTTTTATTAATCTCAAGAGTTATAAATATGTTAATATAGTATTTTATCTGCATATTCATATATTATTCTTCATTGTTGCTGTTTAAAGCAACGAAAAGTAACGAGAATCTTTTTAAAACTGCTTCTCTCAAGTAACATTTGAAAATATTCGAGCTTCTTTTTAATGCATATAAACGGAGTATACATATACTGCGCATGCCACTCATTCGTGAAACTCGACAATACACACGAGAAAGCTCGCTTCGCTAAAACCCGAGCTTGCGAATGTCTCCTTCCCCCTTTACTTTCACGATGCATGAGAAGACTTGACACATATTCGTCTCAAACGAAACATTCTACATTTCGGGATATTCTTTCGCACGTTATCTCCGAATGAGTAGTCATAAAATATTGCGTAGCAAAATTAGCAGAATTGTTTTTCCCGACGAAAAAATATTTTATTTCTGAAAAATTAAACTTGTTTAACTAAAAATCACAAATACAATTCATATAGTAAGAGAACTGTCTAAATATATATATGTATATATATATATTTTTTTTCATTCCTACATCGATTTCAGTGATGATAAACATAGTAACGATAAATTTTATGTAATTGAAGATATTTCTATTGTTCCGCACTCATTGTGACTCCTTTCGTTTTCTTCCCTTCTATTTTGTCTTTTCGTCTCTAATAAAAATTGCCAATTAATCTTCGCGCCATGTACATGCTCGCTCGCAAAGCCTCAACTTCTCGCTCGCCGTCCGGTATATATTCGCCCTATCCATGCGACGATATTTACTGCATCGTGTCGCCATTACAGTGCGCCCTTATTCACCGACGGCCGGGCGTCGCGCGNCCCNCCCCCCCCCCGCCTCCGCCTGCAGAACCGGTGATATACTACCCCCTTTAACTATACCTCGAACGGGGTACGCGTTGGTACGTCGCTCTCGGTTTTAACCGTTTTCCGATCTTTACAGCGGCGGCGCGATGTCACTCGCGCATTGTATCTGGTTTCTGTGGTAAAGTCCTATCAAGACCAAGAGAGCCTAGCAGTAAATTATCTCTCGCTTGCCTCTCCCCCTCTCCATCCCTTTTCTCTATCCTCGTCGCGCAGTTGCAGTCTTTCTGGCGCGATAAAGTTCATCGATCCTCTGCCATCCAGTCCCGCAGGATAAATGCACGATGCGACCGAGCATCCCCGAATTCCGCGTGCACCATCGCGGACGGGGTATATGTACACAGACGTGTTCGCGCGTCCACGTCACGTGCGCAAAAATATCCCGGTCGCAGTGAAATTGCAAGAATTTCCACAGCGGATCGTTGGAGTGACGGTGCAACGTTCGTACGCGGCGCTCCGGTAAAATCCGGTGCGGGCGCTCCGCACCCCAGCACCGTCGATCTCTTTGTTCGATCCCTCCTGCCATTCAGAAGAGGACATGCGCTTGCCCGCTCGTCATTTTTATCCCGGCAGCTGGCCGTACGGTTCCGTGACTGACGCGAATTCCGGATTTATAATGTTCCACCCTCTTTCCGCGATGTCTGTCTACACTGGGGATGGCATCGAGTCGATATGTATACGTAAATCTCGAGTTCATCGTTCTCCAGATTAGAGATTTCAATATTAATGCAAACAATGTTACATAAATTGTAGCAAAACCGAGGAAAAAGCAAATGCAAATATTATGCTACTTTCAAATTAGCAGTTTTTTATCTGTAAAAAAAAACGATTCAAATGTGATATGTTAAAGTGAAGTATCAACGTTCAAGAAAAATTCTGTCACTTTTCATTGATTTATCTTAATCTTCTTTTCTCAATTGTCAGTTCTGCGGAGATAATCCTTGAAAACTATGGCAGTTTCCACTCTCGCTCTATCTGTTTAGAATCTACCTGGCAACAGTTTAATTCCATCTCTAATCCAAAACCTCTCTCTCCTGAGCGCCTATCGCAGCCCGTTCGTCACGAATCTGTCCTGGGAGAAGCGTAGTCAGTCGCAGCTGACAGCGCGAACGAGGGGAATTTCCACGTGCGAAAGGTTTGTTCTGTTTAAATTAAAATGCGTGCGAATCCGAGGGACAGAACGCGTTAGAATTGTTAGCGGACATTTCCATCGACTCTTTCTCTTGGAATGAAAACTGTACTCCCGCGAGCGAGCTTACGCATGAAACGCGCTTAAACGTCGACTGCCTCTCTCGATACAATTTATTGAGAAATACAATTTGAAATATATTAGATATCGATGGATTCGTGAACGCTGAAGATACGAGAGATACATGAAGATGTAAAAAAAAGAGACTTGAATAAAACAGAAATAAAATAAATTTAGAGAAAACTTTTATTTTGATTCGTTGCGAATCACGCCGGCAGCGAGAGCTGGCTTTAATAAAATCTCCCGCGCCGCTGGGCCCATTTCAATCATATTAACCCGTTTTACGTTCGGCTGTTTTACGTGACAATAATCATAAATTATTGTCTCACTAACCGCATTTGTTTTGTAAATTATATCTGGAGAATAGATTTATTGCGTAAAACGAATACGTCGATGGTAGTTGCGATGGAATATAAATTTTTTGCGATGCGTTTGGATGCTGCCCGAATTGTGTTTGGCACGATTGCATATTCTGCCTGTGAAATACGTAATAAATATACAAAATTGATGTACAGATTAATAGATGTCTGTCAAATTCTTCGTATGCAAACAATGCTAAATTTCTTACTGCCAATAGCAATTAATCGGAAATAATATTATTAACTTAGAGCAGGAATTTTGCTGTCAAATGAAATAGAGATATTTTCTCTCAATTGTATCTTTATTGACATATAATAATATCATAACTATAATATTTCTATCGAGAATACGTATGAAATAAGATAGATATATAATAGTAAAATAATTTTAAAAAAGTGCCACGCGCGTTATAGGTATATGTATACATCAAAATTATACTTCATCATTAATTAACGCCAAAGGGACAGATTTATAATAAAGGTTTAAAAAAATAAAAAGCGGGGAAATGTACGCGAGATTCCTGGTATATACATAATAATTATAACGTTAATAAATTACCGCGTAAGTTCGCCAAATGTTCGTCAGATCAATCACTTGATGTTTGCGTTGATCGATCACTTGGCTTCGCTAGTTTCCATAATGAAGATGCTCAACGTAGTCTCGCACGTTTCTCTCAGGGTTGGCATAATTTTTCTTTTATCATTGTAGCCGTGTTCCGGAGCGCGTCCATTATTTACGCACGCTCTGAGAAACCGTGCATCGTAGTAAGTCCGAATGCACCGCACCGACTGAAATAGTAATGCCGTGCTTTACATTTCATGCGACCGAAGGCGCGCCTCCGCCGAATACCGCGGTATTATTCACCGGCGGAAACGGAACAAGCTAAGCCTCGACCGCCAACTTTTCTTATTCCGAACTCGTCCTCGATGCAACTGCATCACGGCACTACTGCATCTACGTGCAAACATACACGTGCAAGATTAGCTACCTAACGCGCGAAGGCAGGCAGAGAAAGATGTGTGTTTCTCCAGTTCTTCAGAAATTACGACACAACTAAGAAAAATATATATAAAAAAAATAAAAACAAATTGAATATGCGTAATTGAATGTAAATTGAATGCAAATTATAAAGTTGAGATAGTTATACGAAATAAATAATGAAAATCTAACAGAATAATATTACAACCAGATTCGAATGCAAGAATTCTGTATTGAACGCAAATAAGATGTAATAATTAATAAGTAATTCCGAAATATAGGATCGTTACGTCTGGAAATACGAGGTAACGGAAAATTGCTACCTAATACTTCCATCAAAAGCAGGTTATGGAGATGCGAAGGTTTGCAATGCATAACGGTAGTGTATTCCAAATTTCCGCATCTGCATACCGAAATATGTCTTTGAAAGTCTCTAATTTGCATCTCAGTAGTAAAAGATTCCGTTTGCTCGTAAACTATGTAACAGGATTTTCAGTACATACACAAAATCAGATATACCCGAAAACGTAATTAAAAAATTAAGAATATATGTATTATAGAGAAAGAATATATGTAATATATGAATTATATTAAATAAATGTTATATATCACAAACGATAAATAGCAAAGACATATAGACACGTGCATATAATATATATAGATGTTCGCGCATGCATATATTAATATAAGACATTTTCCTTTCACGATTTGTCAGAGCGACAAGATGCCAAAGGATGCCATCCAACTTCGTCGCGTTTCGTCTTTTCTTCCTTTGCCTTAGCTCTGTCTATTCCCGGTCTGTCCTCTTTTCTCTCGTTTGCTTCCGACTCAGTCCCTGGCGCCGCCAGTAAAAAACTAGCCGAATAAATATGTCCCGTATTCTTTGCACGGCCATTGTGGTCGAGGCGTCGCGATAAAATACGGGGCCTTTATTATCCTATGAGTCTCAGGCGCGGCGGCGCGACCGGAATAAACTCACGACAACGGTAAACTCCGCGCAAGACCTACGGTCAGAATAAAATAGCCAGAATCTTCCAGAAGATGTTTTTCTCGCTCATGTCCGCGTCGAGCTTTTTTATTTTTGCTCGAACAGCGACAGAAGTGATATATTTAGAGTTGCTAAAGCATTAGATAAATTAAAAATAAAACAAGTACACTAACAATTAACATTAAATGTCAAAAATTAAACATAAAACAAGGAGATATATCAGCGCATCGTTGCATAATAGAGCATTTGATTTGAAAATTGATACGTAAAATTGGTTCAAGTAATCATTGTACTGAAACAACCGAGTTCATCGACATTTCGTGACGAATTTCAAATAAACGAGCAAGTCATAAAAGACCCAAAAATGAACCAAGAATAGTAGAATTGTCGCTATATAGTTAGCGAGCGAATATTTTGCTAGGTCACGTCAAAGGGGTGAGAAAAGGGGTATAAGTGAGAAAGAGAGAGAGCAAAGGGAAACGAGAAAGAGAATGGCTGGCAAAAAGGACGAGGATGGAGAAGAGTCGGCCGGCGGCTCTCGTTAATAACCGGACTCGACTTGATTATGGTCGCCACCGGCGGGCGCATCGGCCGCTTTAGCCTCGGCGGTCGCATCGAACGAGGTAGCCGCTAATGGGCCGGATATGGATGAAAAATTATCTCGGCTTAATGCGCGCGCTCGCGCGAACGCCCGACCGTTTTTCGTTATTACGCGAGCTTTAAGGCTCTGCCGGGAACGCGATACCCGCGCCCTTTGCTTCGGGGCTCTCTTCCTTTCTCTCTCTTCTTCCCTCCCACCCTCTCTCTCTCTCTCTCTCTCTCTCTCTCTCTCTCTCTCTCTCTCTCTCTCTCTCTCTCTCTCCCTCTCCCTTTCACCTCTTTCTATTTATCCGTCTCTCTGACTGTCCAAATTCGTTCCATAATTAAGCGCTTGATTATCGGACTAATCGTACTGGGCGTTTCCAACGGAACGGTCGGCACAGTTGATTTCCGACGCCCGAACCGGAATAATTTAATTTATGGCAAGCACTCTTCCCCGCGCCGCTCCCACCGTTCTGTACCTAAATGTTTATAACCCCGATGTTGGTTCGTGCAGCCGATAAGGTAAACAGAATGATTGATTAACCGCACCGAATCAGTGGTCGCGCGGATGCTCCTTATGCGAAGAAACCGTACCGAATGGTCACGCGATACTTCGATATTATCGCTCCAAAACTCATTGCATCGTTTTAGACAGGCGTTTCGTTTTAATTTAATTTCTATGTAAATACAGTTTGTGTACATCTAAATTATTTCATATAAAATTGATAGAAAAAAATAAAACAAAGTAGAAGCACTTTTTGTTGCAACTATGATTTCTACACACTTACATAACTTACATAAATTAAAAAGATGTTATAGTTAATAATAGTTTCGAAATGATTAAAAACTGTTCTCTGTCTTTCATACATAGAATATCTCGTACTTTCATTTATAATTCATTTAATGCAATTAAGATGCAATTATTTTAATGTTGAATAAGAGTAAATAGCTAAACAAAATTAACAAGAAATAGATAAAATTTGTTTCGAGAACGAGAACAAAAAAAATAATCTCTTTTCTGAAATAACTGACTCAAGCCAATTTGAAATTAAAGCTTAAACTAATATTCCGACAAAATTGTAGAAAAATCACGAACGTGTCGTGTTAATTGGTTACGAAGAATAAATGTCCCCGCGAGCCTACGAAGGTAACGCTCTTTGCAAACTATCGAACTCGAGAGAGGTGTTTCGGACCAGCACTCACGATTCCCGCGGGAGACACGTGCGGCGGGCAAGATTACACCCGGTAACGCGACTAATCCTTTATAGCTAGTTACACCAGAAACTTACGCCTCCGCGCGAGAGTCCGCGAAAGTTTTGCGGCAGCAAATAATTCGGCGATACGTAACTTTTGCAAGTGCTGTACGTGTCGGGCGGGCGCTTTTAACGGCACGAGTTTGCGACAAAGAAAGAGAAAAAGAGAGCTCACCGTATCCAGTCTGAGAAACAAACGTGATTATTTGCACAGCGCTTCCAATAACCTCGAACGGATCGCCCGGGTGCGCGGCGGAAGTGATCGGTGAAAGCACTGCCAGGTTTTTCAAACACCAGTCGTGTAAATAACGTCGACTTGTTTTCAATTCATCGAGCGGCTCTCGCATGCAGCATATATCGCCTTCTAATAACAGTAGGGGTCATCAATTACGAGCTATCGAAGTGCAAAGTAAACATAAAGGCAAAATAGAAATGGAGTTGCACGCGTACACGATAGAAAATATGATTATAAAATACAATCCAACTGAATAAATATTACTGAAATATAACAAAAAAAAAAGAAGAAATATTATACTAAAACTAAAAAATAAAATGTAAAATAAAAATTAATTATATTTCAAATGAATCGCTTAAATTTTCGTTTTTTTTTTAATAACTAAAACTGCAGTAAAAAAAAACATTTTAGTTTTTAGAGAAATGACTGACAATGTCTGTTCAACATAGATCATAATTATCCCTTCTGGTGCAATCCGATCTCGTCTTACGGTATCTCGACGTGAACCTGGAGCGCGACGCGGCGCGATCGAGTTCTGGCCACGATGTTCGGGAGATTACGAGATACTCAATTAGGGGATTCAGTGTCATAGAATTCGAGAGCCCCGGATCAAGAGCTCTTATCGTGCGAGTAACTTTGGATTATATGGGCGCGCGCACCAATTCCGCGCTCGGAGTATTTCGGCCGCGTTATCCACGAGATACGGCTCGCAAACGACTTCGAAAGATGTCGCGAATCGTTGGCGACGTCGACGAGGAAATCGCCTTTTACCTCGGAAGCGACCTGCGCGCTGTGTTAACCCTTTTCGTAATCTGATAATATATACGTCCGTTTGAAGCAATAATGATTATTTTGCTCAATAAGTTCGCTCTTTATTGCGCAGAAACTGATTAAATGCATACAACAAGAGAAAAGGCAACATTTTTCACCGTCTAAAGATTAATTAATTCTTACTTCCGTGTGTGAAATGAAAAGCTTTTACGAAATTAAATTCTTTTAACGCAACAGTATTTTATACACAAATAGCAGTTATTTTTCCGATAATTTAAACAATTATCGTTTCGATGTAAAATTAAAATTTGTTATTTCGCAGTGCTTTTGCGCAAAGTGCTCTGCAATATCCATTTTCATTTGACGCACAGCGATCTTTGAACTACCTACGCGAGCGGTAAAATGAGCTTGCGCCGTAATACCCGATATTAGGCAAAACTGCGAAACACCTGTTCAAGAAGCATATGACGAGCTGGCGAGAGATTAAATCGTCGGATTGTGATCGTGAGAATTTCGTGCTGATTGACGAGAAAGCGTCATGCGGTGCTCTAATCCTAACGCAGTCTTATTGATCCGAGAAGAGAAGCGAAATAACGAACGAACGATACGGTGCACAGTTTGTTGCGATTACTCCAGCTCGTGGCTATTTGTTTTCCATAGCGGTGCGGTAGGTATCGAGCCGGTGGCAGCGCAGAAACAATTTCGCGCGGCGCGGGAGTGACGGCTGAAATATCGCGAGGAATGTCATCTATCGTATATCACCCCAGATATGAGTAATATTCACGGAAAACTCGAGTCCTTACGAGCGACATTCATCGCCCTTCGAAAACGTGCCGACAAGAATTTTTCCTCGTTCCTGGATGACGGATGATGGAGTCCGTCGGCATAATTAACGATTCGAGCGAGCAAGTTTGACTAAAACTTGTGTCGACTTTTGGCTTAAAATGTATATATTTGCAGATAATTTGAAAAATTTTCTAAAAAAATAACTTCTAATTTTTTCAATATGTCTTTTGCTCCGAAACTGCTGCTTCGGATTGTGAGTGTTACCTCACGTTGATTTTAATTGTATTTAATTGATTTTACGTCTTTTGTCCAGACTGTGTCTTTCGGAGAAGACGGAAACAGAGACAGAAGGAGAGAGAAAGAATCAGTTAAATTTTAATTAATGTCTAACAGAAATGTTCTTACAGACAGCATAAAGTATTCCGATTAGAGATTAAATGAAGTCGAGCGACAGATCGTATTATGTGAGAACGAATTAAATCCACTTGTGCTTTAAGTCGCATTTGTCCAACGCAAGACGATAAGCCTCGATAAGCTATCAACAACTCTGAGTATCGCGCTGACCAGGCTTCCCCCAAATCAAATCAAAGCTCTCCCCGCTATCACTACGTGACGGCGAATTATCGTTCACGAGTATCGCCCTCGAAACTTTCGCGGCACCGTGTTCTAATCCAGCGAATCTCGTCACGCGACCTCACCAAGTATGTCACCGCCTGCCTTTCGACCTAGTCTTAAAGCAACTCCTGTCAGGAAAAGCCCTGGATCGAGACTTCCTGGAAGCTCTCAGCTCAGACTTGATAATCAAGACCGTTGGAAATGATATAATTTCAACGAATGCAATTTTCGACGATATAGATACGAAAGTAAAAACGAATCTCATTCTGATCGTGAGGTTTTTTATCATCGCGGATGAATATAGATGTCATTTCTCCGTCGACAGCATCAAAGTTTTAGCTCACCGAGCTAACTTACATCAATTTCAAATTCCGCTTTATGACAGCGTTGCAAATCTGAAAGTGCTAGGATTTATTCCTGCTCGCATTTGGGATCTCGCGATCAGTGCCGGCGAAAAAGAGGGAAGGATCCTCACTCACCGATCATCGTAGACGAAACCCGCTTGCAGGGTGTTGCAGTAGAGTGCCGTCGCGACGAGGGCGCAGGCTACGGCGAGGATATCCATGTCACATCGTGCCGAGGAGGCTGACGGCGACAGCGACGTCGACGGCGGCGGCCTCTTAACTTGTTGCACGTCCGCGGGCCTTCCTCCTGCACCACCGCCGCCACCACCAGCAGCACCAGCACCACCACCACCTCTCCCTCCTCCTCTTCCGCTGCCCCTACGTCTCCGCCTGACGCCGCCGGTTCTTCGCGCGGCGGCCGAGACGTCCGCCGGACGATCGAACGACCGCCGATCTGACGCCGCCTGCCCGGATGACGGGTCTCGCGCGGGATGAATGTCGGTGACGCGTCCCCAGATACGATCCAACAACGAAGCGGCTCCCAGCGCCGAACCCCGGGTTGCCAATCTCTCCCGACGCGACCACGAAACTCGCCGCTTCACTTCGAGGTCTTACATCGGTCGTACGCGAAAAGCATCGGAAATCTAAAGGACATCGCGAAGTCAAAGACAGACTTAATTCCGGAAACGAGAGGACGACTCGTCGATTGACGGAAGGAAGATCACGCAATCTAGCGTGAAATAGCACGATCGGGATATTGACTCGAGAGTAGCAGCTATACTGGTCCACGCGATGACGAATCTCGAGGAATCGCTCGTCGGCGTTTTCTTTCCGCCGACGGCGGCGTCACTTGCGCCAGATTCGTTCCAATCGTTCACTGACGCACGTTACTCCGGACTTCATACTCCGCTTCGAGGTCGAGAAGAATCACGTCGATGGGAAGACTTCAAAGATGAAGTCCTTGCCGTGAGATAAAACGGCGTTGTCGATTCGACGCTGCGTTTCGTCGTTTCTTCCTTATCGGTCAAGGGACAAGGAATTCGTGTTCCCACGAGTGTCCTGCGTCGATCCAGCGATCGGCGAAGTTGGAGAAGGCGACGTCTCGCTCTTCGGCGAGCTTCGAGATTGGCGCGCTCGATCCGAGTTGGACTGCAGTCAAACGGCGACGGCTGTACTCGTCGCGATGGCTAACGCTGTTGACGCGGGTCGCACTAACGGCGACGGCGACGGCAACGACGACGACTACGGCGACGACGACGACGACGACTACTACAACGAGATGTTCCCGGCGCGATCGGCACGCGGCGCGATGCATGTTCCGGATGCGGAACGCCAACTGTCGCGCGCCCCCCGAGGACGAGAGCTTTATACGCGGGAGACGGGCATCGATCGGACAGGCGCTTGCGCTCGCCCGCTCTCCTGGTCCTCCTTCTCCACCTCCGCCTCATCCCCCCGACGCCGTTGCTGCCTCCCGGCCCTCTCCTTCGTCTCTCCTCTGCCTCCTGTCCTCATCCTCCCTCGCGCAACGCATCCGCGACCGCTCGCAACGACCACGACCGCGACCGCGGCCAACGGACCGGATTAACCGCAACCCCGGGGACAATGCTGACCGATGGACGTCCTTTTAGAAAATGACACACCGTAAGGGCCGCACCGCACCATGGCGCAGAATGCACGTGGCATGCGGCGGTGTACCGAGAGGATCCGGCGAATTCGAGGACGAATTTCGGACTTCAAACATTTTGCGTCGGGACGGGCAGACGGACCGTAAGGGAATTGAGTCCGTTCTCCATTTTCCGCGGGATCGTCAACGGAGAAAACGGAGTTGGTGTGGTCGAGGAAACGTTTAGCTTGGGAACGTAGCCGGGTGCATCCGACGGCGATTGTCGTCTCCCACCCAAGTGGCGATTAAGCCGTCCATGATGCCGCGTGGAACAATCGCCGGACAATGGCAATGTCATCGTAAGGGAGAAACGTTTATTTTAAGAGCCGTTTTAAAAGGAATCGGTAATTTTGAGAAAAGGATTCGAGTCTAAGAATACAAATCGCTACATTGTTATCCATTCGAAAGAGAATATCAAAATTTAAGGGATATACTTTGTATCGTTTTTGAAAGAAACGTACGTTCGAGCGTCTTATATTTAAGCCGCTGGTTCTGAAAGTGGAGCAAAAGTAAAAATCCAGAAACTTAAGAAAAGTTAG
Source organism: Tetramorium alpestre (assembly GCA_021460005.1). Classification (NCBI taxonomy): domain Eukaryota; kingdom Metazoa; phylum Arthropoda; class Insecta; order Hymenoptera; family Formicidae; genus Tetramorium; species Tetramorium alpestre. The sequence continues at coordinate 747,797 of JAJVSH010000035.1, read as the reverse complement.
GTAATAAGATGCACGTTTGATGTTCCTGCTTTAGGAAAATTTTCTAAATTTGAGTTACGTTACTTTTAAACAAGAAACCCATATACCTAGATTCCGCGGTATCATACAAGAGGTAAGCCTCGTAATACCGCCATGCAAACTTCCACCTTCCTCGCAGTCTTTTCCCCGCACTAATGCAAAATTTATTCCCGTTGTAACGCTTATAAACGTATGACGGTGCGCTCATGCAACGACGACTCGCGCGTATAGTAATGCTCGTTGAGAATATCGTCACTCCCCTGGTAGTTTAATCCGCTGGTGTAACGGCGATTCGTCACTGAGTACCTACGCGTAATTAATCGCCGGAACCGACGCCGTGAAACGCGCGTGCATTTATCACGCGTATTATAGCACGCGGGCTCTCGTTATTGTGTTAACGCTGGACTTAGACGTTTCTGGGCCGCCATTGTATCGCAAACAAGAGTTTGCGCCGCCACCCGTAAACGCTTCAATTATTCCGAGCGCGTGCAAAACAAAAGTAATTCGCGCTCCGATGAGCCACGATTAAAGATCCCGCGCGATATCGCGGGTTACTCCTAATGTGGTAATTAAGCATTTAAACGCTTAACTCACTCCTACGCAAATTGCAACACCAGTTCGTGCTGTGTACAAACGAGGCGAAACGGCCGACAGCAATGCTGAGTCGAGAGACGGTACGATAACATATGATGTCAGCGTCCCTAATTAACTTTATGACTGCGTGTTTTTATGCCTGCCATCGTAATGTCTAATATCACAACGGTTTCAACTAATTGTTTTATTTACAAGATTAGGATTTATTATTTTATAGCGTATCAAATGTCGTATAAATATTGCTTACATCTACAATTCTTAACTTACACGACATTCTGCGATTTACGGCGAATCTAATTTCTCTTGGAGGAAATAAGAATCAAGGATCGCAATTCACATCGGACTTGATAAAGTTCGGGCCGTCCACCCAGATAGCAATTCATCTACGAATAACGACGCCATAGAAATACAAATTAATCGCGCTCGTAACACTCTGCAATTACTGTCCCGGCGCTTAACTCCCCTAAAGCCGGTCATATGGATCCGTCGAATCGACGAGGGACCGGTTAGGGTGCGGGGTAACAGCACCGCGGCCCCCGAAACGAGGTTGACAGTAAACAATACTGCTCACGAAAAGGGGAGCGAAGTCGATTGGGGTCGACTTCGAGGGACGAGAAATTCTCTTGTGTCTTGCAGTTGTAGAGCCTATCCCTTTTCTTCGACATACCACGCGTGACGCCATTTTCCGCTGCCAGACATCGATATTTTAGATCCAATATCGGTGTATATTTCAATGTTATACTTATATGACTGCTTTTAAATATCGGTATCGCTTTTCATTTCACGATCAATATTCTGAGTTCTGTATTTATCTCCCTCTTGACTGTATTAATTAATCATTTTGATATTCATCAAGATTGTTGTGTACTTTCATTCTTATTTTTTTTTTTACATTTTATTATGTTTCTATTTTAGTCGATGCAAATGTCGCAATATCAATCAATAATAGGATTTTCAAATTAATAATCGGATAATTTCCACATTAAAGCACCCAAATATCAAAGCATCAATACTATAGCGGATATCACAGCATTGCCAGCTGCCAAGGCGGAAAGAGCGATACCCTGTTATTTGTCCCGCTGACAGATTAAGATAATGAGCTAACACGAAGCCGTCAGGCGCTGCACCATGCCGCGCCGATTGTCGGAGAAAGGCGGTCTAGGAAGGGTGAGGGTCCGAGTGAGGTATACAGATACAATGACCGGCGACCATGCGATCCCGCACCGGACGAGCCGCGGGAGGCTTATGCGGGAGGCTCGATGTGAGAATTATCGTGCGAACCTATCGTCGAGCATGCGCCAGCAATCATCTCGTTCCGCGACGGGATGACGCGTGCACCATATGTCGCGAGGAACAACGAACATCTCCATCGATGCATAAAACTATGAATAAAGAAAAAAATAAATAAATGAACAGTTTTCTAAAAAAAAAAAAAATAATGAAAAAAGAAATACCGTTTCTTCTCGTTTATTTTGCAATATTTATCTATAACTATGTATTAGCTATAAATACTCATAAATATCATTATTATCAATTATACTGATCTTTCACTTGTTTAAAAGATTAAAATGTAAAATTTTACTTGATTTCTCTTCGGCTAGTACTTTTTTGCAGTCAAGGCCCGGCGTTCTTGAGGTCCGCCGTTGAAATATATAAGTACATGCTGTACGTATACGTGCAAGCTCGCAGTTTACTCGTAATCATTTCTGCACATGGTGACGTGTGCCCACTATTATCCTCTCGAACTCGTTGCTCGCAACGTACAAGAGAGGTCGGTGCTTCCGCTCTGTCGGTTTATCGCGCTTTAACAACGTAGGTTCGATCGTGCTTCCTGAGAATATTCCGTGACCCGATTCGATTCGCATCCTAATGATATTTCTTCGGTTATTAATGTCGCTCTGCAACAACTACTCATTATATTTCGAGCGCATTATTGTCGGAAAGGACAATCTGAATGCATGGCGGATGCACCGCAGGGAATCTTCCATTCGTACTGATTTGCCCGTGAAGCACATAACGAAATTTTGATCCATCTGCTGTTTCATAACATTATGTTAATTATGTTGCATCACTTCAACGTTATTAGCGCAAGCAGTATTAGCTTAAATAATTAATTTGATAATGTTAATTTAGCATGAAATAGCGTGTACATACAATCCGTTAACATGGCGAAATAATAAGCATTATATAACAACAATAAATTAATCAGGACCGAAGATCAGTTAATGGTTAAAGAATATGATCAAGTCCACGTAAATGTAATGAAAATTTCATTATTCTTATTTTCTAGTTTAATTTAATTTTGCCGCTTTTGAAGCAGAGTATAAGTCATGATAAAAAAATTTTATGAACATATATGTATAAATATAAATATATATAAATCTCTGCGAGAAAAAAATCGAAAAGCGTATTTTAACTTTACATAAGAAATTGTGAGCCTGACGTATTGCACTTAGAGTGAAATTACTCGTAGATGGAACGGCGAACGTGCGACGTCCGTCACGAGAATTCGCACTCAGGCCACGTGAGCGCAGTCAGAAAGTCGTTAATTCGTGGACACAACGTATCGCGCTCGGCGTACGTTCCACGCACGCGAGCCCGAGCTATTGTCTCCGAAAATACATGCTGAGATAGAGTTGCAGTGAATTTAAATCCAAACGTGGCAGCCGACGCAGCGCGAGATGTTACGCGAGATGAGACATCGTGTTACAACTGGATTACATCGTAACGAAAGCGCAATAACGATACTCGTACGCCGCGATCTCTTCTCGGAGAACTGACACACGTAAAACATCCGTCGCGTGAACAAAATGTTTTATTACGGAATTTTATTACGCGCGCGAAAATAAGGAAATGGTGTTGAGTGAAATTTTCGTCAGGGGAAGATTAACTGCGATTTAATAAAAGAACTTATCGATGACGGGAAGCGCGGAAAGCTGGATCGTCAATTTTCCTGAGGATGTTGGATAAACGAAGATGAATTGTGCTGTAGTTGATAAGCTAACACTATGACATGCAAGTCCGCCGGCGCGAACTTTTCATTTTCGACGTAAATGTCGAACGCGGGGCAACCTGAAACGCCAATCAAATCCGCGCGTTTGACGTTCTGTGTTGAAGCTATTATACCCCTGTAACAGCACCCCAAGCCCTTCACCTTCGGGTCGAATACGTTTTAATCATCGAATTGCCCCGACAAACGAAAAAGATTGGCTCGTAACTGGCGCGAAGAGCCCGCTGATTGTCGGCCTCCATCCGTGTATTTTCGCTTGTGGAAACGACTGTAGCGAAAACGCTTCGTGGCTCGTTCATCGCCATCGGAACTACCGCGCGTTAGCAGGGACTCGCCTGCTACCGCCTGGCGCTGGACGCCGCATCGCGCCGCGTCGCGCGCAAAAAAATTCCGCGCCGTTACTCTTGTATGTGCATCAACTCGCGTATCATTGCAACTGTAATTCATTCTGTCATTCTGTCCCCCTCTCTTTCTCTCTCAACGCAAGTCCTTGATACAACCGGAGCATTCAATAATTTGTGCCATTTCTCGAGCACGTGCCTCGAGAGTTATGTGTATGCACAATTTTCACAAGCGTCAATGCGACAATTTTTTAATTTCAAATGCCGAACGTTTACCGGAAAGTGTTGAAAAAACAAACGCGTTTGCCGCGTTTTTTTTTTTCAACACTTCCTATTTTCCACTTTAATTTAAAGCGACGATTATCGCGGAGTGGCGTATATGTATATTCATCGACCTGCATTTTCCGTTTTTCATGATGCAGTTTGGAAACGTCACGGTTATCTCCGGAAACACATTGTGCCCGCTGCCCTCAGACGTGTACAACGATGGCGATGTTTCATGACGCGCGACACTCGCGGGTTAACAATCGGTATCGCGAGCAGATTCAACGCATTAGTCTGTCTACGCGTTTTTGTTATTGACGCGGTGGCGAGGGTTTCGCAAGAGTGATTTGTGGCGATTGTAGTCTGCTCTACAATCGAATCGATAAGCAAATACGATTTCTGGTTTAGCGGCACACTGGTTTTGAGAATGCGTGTCGTGAAACGAGCGGTGGTGCGGAATTCTCGACGATGGTTTCCAAATGGGATGCTTCCGTTGATTTTCTAAATTGCGCCGATGGATAGAATTGATAGGAAGAATGAACGGGAAAGAGCATTAAATTCGCTCTGCATTGTAGAGTACTGCGCTACTTGTTCCATTATTTCATGTAAACTTTTCAAAAGCACGTAGAAAAACTATTAAATTTCCCTCTTTCTTTTATTATCTAAAGAAATATAAAATTTTAATATAATATAAACATTAAACAATAGATTCACCAATATAAGTGGATATTAATTTTTTGCTTAAGAGTTAAAAACTATTATTATTAAAATGTAATATATCGTACTACGTATGTATACTTTTATATAAAAAAACATATATCGAAAGAGCACATTAAACATACCTATATTATGAACTTGAGGATTAACATTTTTTTTCAATTGTTTATCATTTTATTTCTACAAAATTTATATGAGAATTTTTAACATATTGCAAGGTATTACTTCGAGGATTGACCAATCCTCTCAACAGCCGGCTTTTAAATAGGCAACGCAATCGAGCATTAAAGCGTTAAGAGTCGCATTAACATACATATACATAACGTACATAAAGATACTAGCAATCCCCATTTCCGTTCCGCCCTAATAATTCATCGCGACTTTCCGCGCACTCATCAGCCAGAGTCGTCGTCCTGCGACATTTTCTGAACGAGCACCTTTCGTCATTCTTTCGACGCGGAATTACGGCGTCGATCGTGACTCGACGACGTCGGCGTCGACGTCGAGTATGCAGGGCTGACGCGAACGAAACGAACGAACGAACGAGTACTTGAAGTCGGTGCAAATCGCGGTAAACGAGGTGACTACAGCACTTTCACCTCACGTTTCCAATTTGCGTTCGCGCGTCTCGTGCCTGCGCGATTACCTTGACGGATGGACGCGCCGCACGGACGACGATATGCCGACCGCATATACTACAACGCTAAGAAACGTGAAGAACCGCAGCAGGACGCACGTGCACCCTGCTCAGTGACGTAAAAGATATTTCATCTGTGTTCAAAAAAAGGAAATCAATATCAAGGCGTAATAATGCGAGAGTTACATTTCGCATAAATTTTATTTTAGTTGATGTAACTTTGTGATATCACTTCTATCTATTACTTCTTTTAAATAACATAGATTTAGACAATAATAATATTGTAATATATTTTTCTCGTTAATATTTTTTGCTTTCTTGCTAAAATTATTATACACTTTTGAAGGTTTTTGAATTTAGTTTTGTATAGAGAAACACTCTTATAACATTTGCAAGTGTATTTAGCTACATTTCTTTATTTGGCACCTTTGTTTTTTTAGAAAGATAATTTTTTAACAGTGTCAGGATCAGATATAGAAAAGAAAATAGATAAAGACATTTGCTAATTAAGTCTTCTGAGTAATCTTCTATTAATTAAGTCTTCTGAATATTTTTGTAGTACTTTGAAAATATCTATCGGAATTGCACTCAGTTATTTTTCGTTATTTTATTTTATATTTCTCTTCTATAAATACTTGGAAGAAAATATAACTAGGTTAATTAATATTAATTGTATCTAAGTACATTATGTCATTAATATCACTCGGCTACCTCGTGTCCTACGAGGACCAACAGGTAGCGTGCTTCGCAGGTCGTGACAGTTCGCGACCTTCGATACTTTACGAGAAATTAGATGGTGCATGAGACCGCGAGGAATGGGTGCTCGCAACGTGGAAGTGACAACTTTCCGCGAGACGGACGAAACTCCGGAGATAGTTCGGCAATTATTCGCTCGCCCTAAGGCAAGACGAATTTGTGCCCGCAGCGACGGGAAACACCGGGGCCGTCACCGTGAGAATTTGACGGAGTTCGACCATAGTTTCCACTAGTAACGCTATAACGCTGTGACGCAGCAGAGTTTTACAGTGCAGTCACAAGGGTGGGAGGGAGAAATCGTAAACTCTGTTAATGCCTATATAAAGTTGGCACCGCTATTTTATTTAAAAAAATATTAAAAATTGTACTGTATTGTGCTAAGTTTATTATTATACATTGTGTCGCAAAAATTAATCGCATATCTAAAAAACAAAGCGTCAAGTAAAAAAAGTAAAAATTATTTTTTTTATTGCTTGCTTAAAAGCACACAAATCTTCTTTGTTTTGTTTTGTCGATGTAAAAATTGATTTTGAGATTTGAAAAGTGATAACTCGAACCTTGTTCTCGTTTATATTTCGGTTAGTCTTCTCGAAAAGTGCACTTGTATCTCGATCCCATCGCGGAGATATAAGAGTGACTTCGGATTACTTACTCTTCATGAACTCTCGACTTTTAACTCGTTGAAAGTGAATATCGTGGACGAAACAAGTGTCAAACACCGGGAGTGTTGAATCAAACAACAGGCGATTGTTCGGCACGTTTGCTAATCCGTGATCGTCTCATAAATTTCGAAAATCACATCGTAATAATCTAATCTAATTCGTTCAATCGCTTATCTATAATGTTTGCCATTTGAGTGATAGTGATAGTGAGAGCGCAAGTGTATAATAAGGTCATTCAAGTTATACTGATAGTGATAATGTGATTGTGTGAGGTGAGGATGCAAAGAAGGGTGGAGAAGGATACGGGGAGAAATAAGACAATAGCGACGGCCGGTGAGTTACTCGCTGCATTGATGTACATGAAGTTAGCATCGCCATTTTATTTAAAAAAATAAAAATTGTACTGTATTGTACTAAGTTTGTGCTACATTATGCCGTAAAAATTAATCACATATCTCAAAAAAAAATTTTGCGGCACAATGTAGCACAAGCTTAGCACAACACATCACAATTTTTATTATTTTAATTTTTAATTTTTATTATTAATAAAATGGCGGTGCTAACTTCATGTACATTAATGCCTGGGACGCGTGTGAGAAGGGTAAAAATATTAATTAAGTAAAAATGATGTTATCATGAATTAAAGCGAGAGCGTAATACTCACAGCGCGCCGCAAATAAAATTCCGTTATAAATGAATTCGCAATTCGGCCGCTGTGTTGCCTCGCGAATGCGAATCTATTACAATAAATAAATCGATCAATCTATCTCCCTGTAAAAAAGAGACGCGCGCTCTATATCGTTAATGCTGGAACTGTCAGCGAACGGACGAGAAATCTCGCCGCGAGGCTATTTTTGAAATTCTTCTAAAATTGACATTCGCCGATGGAAAATTCATTCGCAGGTGCTACCGTGTGTCAAAACGCACGACAGTTGAAGGCACGCGCGCACTCGCGCGTAACCTTGCGGACGGCTGATACTCGATAGTTGAAAATTAATTCATGAGAGCCGCGCTACATCGATACGTTTGACGGTCTCGAGTGCTATCGCTCCGATAAAGTTATGACGTACCAAATAATTTATATATATAAGAGCATATTAGATAATTTATTGCTTTTCTTTTCCACGCTTCTCCGGAGAATCAAACTTACGACATTTATTCTTTTTTCATTTATCAGTCCCCGTATAAATAATTGAATTAGGATTCTCTTATATTCTAAATTCATTTCATTAAATTAATATTATTTCATATAGAGTTACATAATTAGAAATAATGATTAGTTATTAAAGTATGTGGCAATAATTAACGTGTTATTTTATTCAGCGGAGAAATGGTCGCGCGAACTAAATAATTTCGGCGTTATTTCACGCGTTTTCGACAGCATTTGCGAGGTGTCGGTACGATATATACCTTACACGCGATTTTCGCGCCCGAAGGTGCGAGAGAATAATGTGTCTCAAAATTAATTCGGTTATCGTCCGGCACACCATGCGCGCACCACGCGCAGCGGGCGATATAGTTCTCATTACGGTTAAAGGGTTAATTAATTTCCTGCCGAAATTTAATTAATCGAACGACCGAAATTTATTTGCCGCTCGCCATGGCCACCAAACGCCGCCGTTATTGGATCGGTCGGTTAGTTCGCCGACCTAAACGCCTTATTAGATTTAAAGCGACACCACGCCCAAAGCTGGGGGAATTACTCACCTGTGGCGGCGAAAAGGCGCGGCGCGACTTTACAGCAATTAAAGTATCGCGTCGCCTCGCCGCGTTGCCGCAGTCCCGGGACACTCACCTGATCGTGGAGATAATGAGAAGACAATGGTGGAATATTCCCCCGGCGGGAGAACGATTCCGCGCGACGACGATTTCCTTAACGAGAAGAACGCTCCGAGGCTTCGTTCCGTTAATCGTGCGGTCGAAAATTCCGCGCAAGGCCACGAAAGCTCCTGTTTCCCCTCTCTCATCTCCGCAGCATCCGCGGCTTCGTAACAGCCGGTCCGCCGAAACTCCAACGGGAAAGTGAAGCTTCAACAGCGGGAGGGAAGCTGTGGCCACGCTGTTGCGGATAGAAGGGGAAAAGTGGCGAGAGAATAAGAGAGAAAGAGACAAAGAAACAAGATTTGCACCAAAGTAGAACGGAATTGATTCCGTGTTGCTGGAGTTCTCGAAATACAACGAAACGCGTGATTGGGTACATTGGGCAGTCCAATAATATGCTAAGAATAATAAATTAGAAGAAAGTACATTTAAAGAAAAAGAAAATTTTATAACTCATATGCTCGTCTCTTTATTTAGCTATGTCAGGGTTACGCAATCAGCAATCAAATTACATGTAAAGATATATTTGAAAAAAGTGTAGTTTCCATGCAAATTTCTTTTGTTTCTCTATGTACTTGCCGCGAAGAACTTTTTATTTTTGATGACTCCCGTCTATTTCCGTCCGTAATTGGCATCATAGGATTCTCGCAAAATCCCTTGAAGTCATCGCGACCGTGAAAATCCTGGAGTTATTTTAATGCTAAATCGATTGCATAAACCAATTCGAGTTAGCTTTTGTGCCCCTCATGATGTAATGAGATATCACGTTTTAACTCTTCTCATTAAGCAAGTTAATAAATTTGACGTTCTGCCATTAAATTAAATATATGAGAATAATGTGGGTTTAATCGAATAAAATTTAGATTATGTATTACATAATAAATTCTCTCTGATTGAGTGCAATTCTTCACGAAGACAAATGAAAATGACTAATGAAACGTCTACTACATTTAAGAATTATATGTAGATACCTATTCTACTTTACTGTAATATGCAAAAAATATGAAACATCATGATTTGTCGCTTTATGAAGATAACTTAATAGTATTAGAAGAAAATGTAATTGTTTACTTAGTTTGTTCAGCATTTATAAAAAATTTATAAAACAAATAGAAAATCAAGAATAAAGAAAAAAAATATGTAAAATTCGAAAAATATAAGAGTGCAAAACAAATAATAGGGCAACGAAGGTATTAGGAAGACTTGAAAATACAGAAAGAAATTCTGTCAGCATTTTTCTTCGTCACATGTATGTGCATATATATCGCAAGTGATTAAATTCAACAAATATGGCTGCGAAGGATACAAAATTATGGCACATCGAATCATGATCACGATTCCAGCGGAGCGATTAATTTAGCGAAACGGCGAATTATATAGTGAAAATTGTAAATTACGACGGCGGTTAAGTGCCGCGTTATTAGGCGCTTGGAAATGCGAGCGACAAGAGGGTCGGAAGAAAGGACGACGACATTAACGAAGGTGGAGAAAGCCGGCGGACGAAAGCTGCATCGAAAGGTTGAACGAGGAGAAGATGGGGATGAAGAACGACGAGTGCAACGAAGAGAGAGAGAAAGAGAGAAAGACCTGGGTAAGCCCGGGGAGAGAAAAGCCCAGGGCAATGGCGCGACTTGTTGAGCACTATCTGTCGCCGTGTTTCCTCCCTCCCGTCCTCTCTCGTTGCCACCCGTAAAAACCCGTATCTTCCACTCTGACGTACTTGCAGCGCGCCGCGTCAACGTAGCAGCAGTCAACGAAGATGCTGCGATAAAATGCTGCTGCAGAACTGAAATAGCTGAGCGGCAAAAAGGGATAAGCGCGTTCACCCGCGCACGAGTCTCGGCGAATGAGTTTCGCCCTTTTTTTTTTTATGACGCGCTCCGCCGTCGTCGGTTCTTACCGCGTTATTATCGTTAAAGAATTGGCGCCCCATCGAGTCCCCATCGAGCATGGAAGCAAGCTATCACGTCGCGCACAACCTCGAAGATTTTGCTATCTCTTGACAGCATGCATGCGTGCAGGGGAATATAAATGAAGCGTGAAGCAACGCAATACATAAAAAAAAAAAACAGAATCGAACGCTGATCTATAGCATGACGAATCGAGGAGATATGTTCATTATTATTTAATCATAAAATGTATTTTGTTATTTCACAGTGCTCTGCGAAAATAGATCAACATAACTTGGCTGCTGAGCGTAATAAAATTTAAACATTGCGCATCGGTTTTGTTTGCCGATAAAACAGCGGAAATTTTTCATGGCGGTATTTCTCAAAGGGATGACACGGGATGGAAAATGTCAATATTGTTGCCAGAATCGACAGCAATATTTTTATTGATTAAAGTTAAACGGCTGCTAAATAAACTTGTGTTTTTTTTGTTAAAAAATATTATTAGGAAAATGTATCATTTATCCACGAAGGACGTTGGTTGGATTATATTTTTTTCGAATAGTCAGATCAAATTGAAAAAATACGTACAATGTAACAATAAAAATATATTTGTTTACACGTAATGTTTAGTTTTATATGCGATGCAAGTTTTGAAAACCGAGAAATTCGTTAAAACATATAATCCGTATGATGCACGTAGATCGTTTATGTAAACGCTAATAATAAAAGCTGCGAAAAGAATTACAGATGCGTATATAGTATATTTTTACATATATTATCCTGGCCTTTCATTTTTCATCGGCGCCACGTGTCTCGAGCAAGGTCTCAACGATGAATCCCATGGCAAAGCTCTCATTCCTCCGAGTATATTGCAAGTAACAAATAGAACGGCATGATCTCCGTACGATTCGTCACCGCGTCTTAACGTCCTTTTCCATTATCCGCGGCTTTGTTTCTTATTCCTTTCCCAGACGAATGAGTGTTCCTGACGCGATAGACCAGCAAACGGAGATAATCCAAGTGAAATGTGCTTGGAGCTATTTTCAGTTCCAGTAGCGCTTTTGATAGCAGCTGCTCGGAATATGGATAAGGGGCAGAACTGGCCGCCGCGCATTGGCCTTAACTACTGACCACCTTGTTCCATCCTGGCTTCTATATATATATATGCCGCGTAATGTTACGCGAGGTAGAAACGGTTGTTACACGTTCAAGTATCATAGCTGTGTTTGCACATCGTACGCTACCACTTTGTGTAGCACGTTTGAATGTCATTAGCGCACTTTAGAGCAAACTTTGGAGCAAAAATAGCGTTTACTCGTTCTTACTATTATCGAAGACAAGAAGAATATTATAACGACGTCTTTACCATATTATTATATTTTGTGGCATGATATATAATTAACGATTAATTTTTATGAAATATTTAATTATTGTGTATCATACAAACCATACATATAATATATTAACTGTATAATATATATAATGATTGAGAAATATTTTAGAAAATATTATCCACATTTCATTTTTTATAATCATTATTTCAAATAGTCGTTCATATACATTTCCTCCAAAAATTGTCGTTGAAATAACTAAACGGAAATTACTGGCCTTGATTGAAACGATAAAAAAACGCCATCACAAAATATGACGCTGTATTACAAATTTCTAGTGTATCGGAAAAATCGATTTTATTCGAGAATCGGATGAGCTGGATTTACCGACGTCGCTTCGTTTCATACTGCCGGTGGCTTTCTCTAATGCCAGGATGAACAATTTATAAACTATTCAGAGACAGCCGTGATAGCCGCGAGATAAAGCGCAACGCAGTCGGCCGCAACATCCGCGGTAATATATTATTGCTTAGACAGCGTGAGTACTTTCCACAACATGCTAGCAGGTTGATAGTTTATACTGAACGAATGAATTATCATATTACAGACTATCATTCATTTTACATCATCGATAATAAAAAAGACTTCAATTTGAATTGAATTACAATCGCGTAATAATTAATAAAAGCTAAAAAAAAAGTAGTTCTATTCTATCCTTTATATAAAAAAAAAAAGTAATTGAGATATAATGAATTTATTGTTAATGAAAAATCCAAATTACATTTATAACATTCTACATGTAAATACAGAAATATTGTATATTGCAAACATAGCTTCAGCGATCATCCCATAAATGCTTGATCGATGCAGCTGTTTTAAGTATAATGGAAGGGAAGCCATTTCGCCATAATAGGGAAAATAAGAAGCAAGTTAAACTAACAAAAGTGCGGGGAAAGTCTACCCACGTACGTAGATAGGAGATATATACGAGGGCTCTCCTTTTACTCGGCGGAGATTCGATATGGCCCGCGCACTAAAGTCATTTCTTACGTGCAACGTGCGCCGATAATGGTCAACGTGCACGGCTGTCTAGAGCCGTGCGCGCACGCTACTACATGCTCTAGATAGAGTGTAGCCGTCAGCCACTCAGCCTGACGGCACTTGAGGTCTCGTCGAGTTACCCGTGAGTGGCGGATGTCATTTCAATCCGCTATTCGATTACGTCGGGGCTCGCCTTACCTTACCCGCCCGCGAGTTCTCTCGTTAACTAGTTGCTCTTTCCGACGAAACACGCCCGCGCTGACTTACACTTACGCGTGTCTCGCGCCGACGAATATAAGTTTCGCGCGTGAGGCGACTCGAATAGAATAGTAACGCGGTTTCTTTAGAAGAAGGAGAACGCGGATCGTACGTGATATTGGTACGAAGTACGCCGGGATATAATGTAGATCTAAACCGGAAAGACTAATTTCATAGAGAAGCGGAAGTACGGCGTTTCAAATTCTCTCGGAATCGAATTAAATCATTTCTGTGAATATCAAATGTATCAGAAGTTCTACTATCATCATCATCGAGAAAACGTAACGACGAACTGTTACTTAGGAACGACTCGTCTCTCGCCGTCGATTTCTCTTTGTTTACATATTTACTTAATGAGAGCGTACATAAACAACCGCAAACGGCGTGTACAGTACACGGGTAGAAATCTGGAGTGAGCGGGCGAGCCACGTCATCCGAAATTCTCTAATATCAAGCTTAATTAGTGGACGTTTCCCTTTCCACCGAAGCTACGGCGCGTCCACGCACGTGACTGACGTCAAGGGTACCTTAACCGCATCCACTCGACTCCGCTCAATGCTCCTTCCTCCCCCCCC
>JAJVSH010000035.1:641484-733860 GCA_021460005.1 Tetramorium alpestre | reverse complement strand
CACCCTCTTTGCCTGTCCGTTTATCTGAACCTGGCAGACCCCACCAACGAGTACGTGTCAGGGACTATGGGATCCTTCGACCCATTAGTGTCTATGCATACCGATCCAGGGATCGAGTACCACCGTACAGAGCCACTCGGTCCCGCAAATGAGCCTGTCGTGTTCCGGATAATACGAAGCGCAATATTCGTCCTGTCGCGATAGATCATGCCGGCTGCGCGCGCGGCTGCACCCTTAGACCGTGCATCGTCGAACCGCGCGTGTTCCCGTTTATCTTCTATAGTATCTTGTGTTTCCGACATTGCGAAAGAAGACAGATATATCCGTGAGGGTAACACGTGTTCCTCTAGATATTACACCGCGACTTTTGATATCCGAACGGAGTGTCCGCGAGAAAGACACGGGCGATGGAAGATCCTTTGTTCATTAACGCGACTTTCGCCACGATAACGGTGGCGAATATCGAGCCCGCTAATCGATACGAGGCAAAACCGCGAATTTACCTACACACGTCCGAACTCTGTATACAGCACGTCTCGCGAATCCATTAAAACTTCACGAACTGTTTCTAAACAAGCTGCATCAAACGAAGGCGTATCATAGTACTCGCGGCAGTTATTGAAATAGAATAACTCTCGCTTGTACTCTAGTAAATTTTTCCCGCTATAAATGAAGCTTATTTTAAATATTTAAAAAATATGAAAAGAAGCACGGAATAATTAATGAGATATGCTTGAAAAAAAAAAAGCAGAATCGTTTGTATGAATTTTCCTTCTTGTTCACAAATATCGAATCCATTCCCCGTAAAGCAGGCGCCACCTGTTACTGCCTCATTAAACTGTTATAAAATATTTAAATTTTTCATAACTGTTTAATATCATGCACACGTACTTTCTCTATAAGACAAATATACTTCCACTCCATTATTTTTACTTTATCTCATGTGTTTCTACCGTCTTCTTTATTGTGTATCTAAAGAAGAAAATGAGAGTCGTAACTACGCGGTTGCATCGTAAAAGCCCACGGAGCTTATCCGTGGAGATCTTATCGGGGTGTGGGCATATTTGGTTCGCGGACTGCATTGCGCTATATATACGTAAGCGTCAGCCATCCGCGTGCATTCTTCGACCTTACAGCCGGCTGGAAGCTGCGGCCCATCGAAGGTCCGGAAGCGGCGGAGTACGCTTTAAGTAGCGTTCGGTCCGTGCCGCATGACGGCCGTGCACGTCGCTAGATCGGATCGCGAGCAACTACCACGCGTCCCCCGCCGTCCCGGAATGCGATTCCCCGACCGTTTACGACTAACGTATCCGACGCACGTACAGTGTACGTGACGCGCGTATCCTTGCCGTCCCCTTTCGTCCAGTACTGGCTTTAGAAGTAAAATCAAAAGGGTTTGTTTTGTTATTAGAAATATTTAATTAATGGATATTTTATAATTGTAATACATAAGTGAGAAACATTAACGTGAGAGGACTGTTCAATTGATGAATATACAAAGTTGAGCAATTAATATTAATAAGTGCAAGTATATATATAAATTGATGAAATTAGGACTTAGCACTTCAGCAATTTAAATATTTTATTACTTGGAAACTATAATAAAATTTGTAGCGCGAATAGTTGCACTAATACATTTTTCGATAAATATATTGTTACCATTGTGTCTTATTCAGGGCGCTGACGTGCCTAAAGCCGGGGGTGATTTTCTCCCCTGGGTTTTCCGAGTCGGCTACAACGTGCACGAGTCATTTGCTACGTTCGGCGAGATACGAGATTCTGAGGAAAGAAAAAGAGAGAGAAAGAGAGCAAGAGAGAAAAGGCGACATCCCGACCAGCCGGTGCGTGAAAAATCGCGTTCTTTTATAAGGATACGCAGATTCCTCCCGGACATTTCGTCATTCTTGCGAAATGGCACGGGATGGCATATGGTTTGAGGGAAATCGGATATGCTGTCGTCGCGGTCGTCGTCGCTCTCACGTGTGGATGCTCTTTCATAATGGTGGCCTCCCTCATACCTTAATCCATATCCTAATCTTAACATGAAAAATTTCTCAGGATCGCTAAATTTTACTTTAAGTTATACAAAAGAAAAGAGCGTCTCATTAAATTTGTGCTAAACGAACCAACTCTAACAAGGGATAAAACACACTGTCCGGAACTGATTTGATTCTCTTTGAAATATGTTGTTACCCAAAAATCGGAGATCCATATATAAAGTGTTATATTTTTTTGAATATAACACTTTATATATGGATAAATTTGACATAAATTTGTCTTTTATATTCATAGAAGAAATATACTTTTACAAAAACAATACTGATGGATGGAAATATTTTTAAAAATACATTTTTGGAAAATCTAAACACACAAAATAAATTACACAAAAAATCGTAAAAATGTGAAATAATTTTTTATTTATCTGACTGACTTTTAACAATAATTGCTTAGAATTAAAATTAAACATTGATTTTGAGGAATTGTTTCATATCTTAAAACCTTGAAGAGAATTAAATCGATTTCGCGCAGTTGTGACCTTTGTAAGTATAATAATCGTAGATAAATGATAGCGGAAAATATGCATACAATATATGTCATTTTTTTATGTTAAGTCGATTC
The DNA here is from genome assembly GCA_021460005.1 of Tetramorium alpestre. Taxonomy (NCBI): domain Eukaryota; kingdom Metazoa; phylum Arthropoda; class Insecta; order Hymenoptera; family Formicidae; genus Tetramorium; species Tetramorium alpestre. The sequence continues at coordinate 731,241 of JAJVSH010000035.1, read as the reverse complement.
ATAAAAATTTCATTATCAATGTTAATTATCTTATAAAAAATATAAAACTTCTCTGAAAAATGTAAAATTGCTGATTGAAAACTCTATGTTTCAATCGGATTCAATATTAAAGTTCAATATTAAAGAGATTTTGTATATGGAGCATTAGATACCGACATGAAAGTTCAAAGCATTTATGTACACTGTGCAGCTGTGAATAATGTACCTTTCGAGAGAGTTTAAATAACTGATACGGCAGAATGTGAGGTTGTAATTTTGATCGAATAACACGAGAACAACAACGACTGCATAATTCAAAGGTTATCTGCTCCTGAAGCTTGCAGCCTGGAGCTTCGGAGCTAATTCAATTTTGCGCTGTTGTAGACGTAACTTTTCGGCGTGCACTAAAACGTGCCCCGGGGCAACAATTTTCCTGCTGAATTCCGCCGCTATCGATAGCGGCGAAAGACAGCGTATGCATATCGGAATTAACTGACAGATATCGACGCGACGGCATTACTGTACCCTCGCATTTATGAAACTTTGCTCTACGTAATTTTAGAAATGGCAGACACGATCGATCATAGGCAGTGTAAACGTCTTCAAGACAGTTTGCTTGAAATATCGAATAATACAGAGATAGATTGCTTTTTTTCTATCTCTTATACTTACGTATATTGTCGTATATATTTCTCGCAACGGTGCAAAACAATGGGTAACATAGAATACTTCAAATTTTAGATAAAATATATTTCCAATTTTATAATTTTAATTGTAATGTAGATTCTCTGATTATTATAGAACCATTTTTTTTGTAATTAAAATTAAATTCGCGAGTTCAAAGACNTTTTACATTCTAGTAAATATAATTTGAATATTATTTATATTTAATTTTATTAATTTTATACATATTTACTTTTACGTAAATATGAATTTTCTTTAAATATTTTGTATTATGTTTGAGGAAAAATCTTAAAATAGTGAGCTGTAAGCTGGTGTATTTTATATTTGGATCAAAATCTATCTTTAAATTTAAAAGTTTCGAGAGCGTCCGTGTAGCTCTTCACGAAGCTTGCGACAGGTGGGAAGCCACCGAGAATCCTCTTCGCGCGGTGTAACATGACACCGACTTCGTTACGCCGATAATCCCCAGGGGTATCGGTACAGGAGGTAACGTCTGTACGAAGGTGGCAGACCCTTCCGTTGAGAAAATTATACTCTGAGCTAATATATCATAGTGGTTCTCTCTTAAACGCGCACTAGGTGAGAAGAGGAACAGTTAATAATTCTAATCGAACCGTGCCTACGTGTAATGTGCGTGTAGCTCTATAATTACTCCATTATAGGACGGCGAAGATAATTGGTCCCGCCGATATCCCGGGTACACGGACTTTTGGCATGCGATGAGGCATGGCGCCGGCATGTAATTCGCCGCGGGTCTCGGGATCGGAAGAGGCGGAGGTTCGATCCTCGCGCAGCTTCCGGAGGAGCTCTCGTCGAGAGCAAGATAGGGGAGCAATCTATACGTCATTCTGCAGCAAGCTAGGCCGGGGCGGGCCCAGCGGTGGCGGCATCGCGACGCGTCGCGACGCTCCCTCACTTGCGAGGGTGTTTCGTATTAACGACGCACGCCCGGCCAAGAGCGATAGGGCGTAAGCCGTGAAATATTGAAATGGGATTTTTCCGTCCGCGAGAACGAGAGAAGGGTTGGCTAGATCGTCTCTCTCTCTCGCTCCTCTCTCTCTCTCGCTCTCTGCTCCTCTCCCCTCTCTCTCTTCTCGTGACGATGACGTCGATAGCGACGACGACTGTGTCGTCGGCACGTACGCGGAAAATGGGAATATAATGCGGATCGGATGAACTGAGAGCTCGTCGACCGCGTGACATGATTGGAATTTTCTCGAGACATATATATATATATATATATATATATATATATATATATAAACAGTTGCATCAATCTCCCGTCGACACTGGTAGTTCCATAATCTTATTGTCCAGTCATTCAACCTTTGCCAGCATTTGAAGCAATCTTTGCTTTTTATCAAATATTATATTTATGAAATAAGAGACTACAATTTTATATACTTCTTAATTTCAACAGAAATATTTCTTTGAGAAATTTTGAGAGATTAATGTAAAATATATCACAGAATTGAAACTGAAAGACGAGAGAGAAAGAAACGTGTGTTTGCGGTAAAATAGGAAATGGAGAACTGTTAGAAGTGAGCAACTCTTGTGAATCCACGTTGACATTACAAACGCCCAAATACACGATGTGCGGTCGAGTAATTAATTTCTGATGACGATCGGTTCGAATGACATACCTTTGATCGTGTAACGCACGTCCTGAGCAAATTACATGTGTTCGATTGTTACAAAGAATCTATGTTTGGACCAGTATAATTAACGCTGATACGCCGCTGTGAGAGACTGTGGTTTTGGCGATGCGACATTGTTTATTCGGACACAAGTATCGTTTGGAAGTACGTATGCAATAAAACAAATATGACGTACTATATCGATTCGGGTAATATCAAACGCGAATATCTCGGCGATTGATTGATGTTTCTGTATTGTTTGACTAAGCGCTGAAAATTTACCTACTTTGAGATATATCGGTTAAACGCGACATCCGCAATATTAATTCAACATTGCCAGTGTATGATTTGAAATGGATCTTGAATTGCTTTGAAATGTTGTAATAATTTTTAACAGTAAATAATTATCTTTAGCTAATTAAAGAATGAAAAGATCTCGTAATTTTATGACTGCGTATGACGGCGAATTAGTTTAATATTAATTTAATAATCATTTTTATAATTTAGCACATTTAGATCTGTAATAAGAAAATCTTTCGTTTGCTTTCGCTGCGCGAGAATGAATTTCTCTATTTATCTGTCACCATCAAAGTAGCGATCGATATTTTTCGCGCCATTATCACGGCTCGCACGAATCCACGGCTGTGCTTATCACCGCTACGCATCGTCGCGTCACAGACGAAGCGCCCTATCGGATCGGCAAGCGGCGGCAGGTCGTATCTGAACGATCATCAGAATTGCCAGCTCGCGTAATTCGCGTAATTGCGGTTCGCGGCCGCAACGAGCGGCACGGCGAATAATTCACGCGCGAACAGGTCAAGTTTTATCCCGGTCGGGTCGAACAATCCTCCCGCCGCGTCCTTCGACATCCCACGTTGTTCTCGATAATAGACCAGACTTGATTTAACATGTCGTCCAATGCAGTCGTGAGGACTCAGTCTTAACGATGTGACGTTAAATAATAATAATAAAAAGCACTTAATAAGTTAGAGAATGTCTAAGCAGCCTGCAAGCCGACAAATTAAACAGTATAGTGAATTTTTACATTTGACTGTAATAATAGAACGATAGAACGATATAATTTCAGATTTACTGTCTTTAAGCTATAAAAGTTGCTTTAGATTTTCACAATAATTTTTTTTAATTTAAAAATAGCGAACGTTTACATATAAATTTTGCAGGCATCAAAGTAAAATGTGACACAAATTGTTTTAACATCAAGTATTAAAAATTTGGTATTATGAATTTAGAGAGAGAGAGAGAGAGAGAGAGAGAGAGAGAGAGAGAAGAGAAGGAAATATATAAATTATACAAGTTTACAAGTTTACATTTAAAATTATACATATATATTTCGAGAGAGCAAGATATTATTATTATTTTGAATTTTACGATGTTTTCGAATAAGTTTACCGAGAATATAGTGACTGTTTTTAGCCGGAGAGGCCCCGTTTTGAAATAAACCACCTCAACCCTTAAATCTGATCCCGCACTAAACCAAGCCGCGCGTCGTAACTTGCCGGTTGGCGCGGCTCTCTCGCGCTTGATTCGTGCCGGTGCGGTGCGGCGCGGCGCGGGGTGACGCGAGAGTAAAACGCAAAGTTATTCCGCCGCCTTGCCAAATAGGCGATCTAAATGCGCTCAACCGACCAGAAGAGGTAATACGTTACCGGTTATTGCCGGCGGCAGCATCTTGCCGAGAGCAACCCTCTCTCGAAATCGCCCGGACGGTTGGTGCCGCGGGGATTGGACGGCGGTAAGGGTACCCGGGGATGGTAATGCACGCAGCCAGTCGCGATCCTCGATATCGCGTCGATTTCGCGGTTGGAAAACGCGTGTGCGAAATTAATCGCGCGACTTTCGGCACGATCGGCCAGGGGAGATTGGGAGGAATGGGAAATCTTTCGGTCGAAAGAGAGAGAGAAAGAGAGAGAGAGAGAGCGATCGCCATTCCCTCTTGATCGATAAATCGTCCGCAGGTCACGAGAGCCGAATTGGCAACGATCTCGAGATTGTTAACCCCTCTCGGCATTAAATCCGCCCGACCGATGAGCATCGGTGGCATATAACGGCGCTTTCTGGTCGAGGATAGAGTGGGAACGCGCACATTTGAATGCCGATAGAACTGGATCTTTATTTTATTTTCTCCGATGCTTTTGCGACTGCCGCGTATGCGTCCGAATATTTCTTACTGTATCGATCGTATCGTTCGTCCATATTTATATGCATAGATATATTTATATGCATAGATATATCGTAAAATATGTTATATATAAAGTATTTTATTAAAAAATATATAATATATAATTACCTGAAACTACAATTAGGAAAACACATTTAAAGAAATCGAATGAAATGTTGAATCAACTGGTTAGAGTAACGGCATTATTGATCGCCGTCGTATTGTTGCATTTGTCGGGCAAGTTTGACGCTTCGAAAATGAGATTTCGATATCGGTTTTGTTCAACTTAGAGTTCGCATGCTTTTCTATCACGTCAGCGAGGATCGTCTCGAACTGAAGCGACAAAGAGTCACCGATTTTTTTCCCACCGCTGTGCTTCTGCGATAGCATACTGCGAAGTTCGCTCGTCGATACGGGAAGTTTGCCGATCGTCGGCGGAAGTCAAAAAGCGTCGCGTTGAAACTCGAATGGAATGGAAGCCGTTTTCCGAACTTTCTGACAAAAACGATTAAGCGTTGTAAACAACGGGTCGATGGCGGCGCGCGCGGGGATGATGCAGCGCGACCGCGATGTACCGCGATGATATTTCTCAGCGCGCGCGGTTCGCTATTTGTCAGGAGATGGATGTTAATAGATACCGCGGCCCCGGCGAGAAATATCGAAACTTGGTAGAAAACTTACGGGGGCGACCGTAAATTCTCAAATAACCGGGGAGAAAACTACGCCGCGAACTGCACTCGGCGTCGCGCCCGCCGCCCACGTCTCGAGAATGTCAACGCGCGGAAAATTCTAGCCGTTTTCCAGCGATAACTGGCTCGAGGAGCCAGAAGACGTAGCTGCGTAACTATTAATAAAAACTTCGCAATTGCGATATAAACTTTACGTTGCACGACGGAGGAGCGTTTATCTTCTTCTGTTGTTTGCTGTCGGTAAGTTAAACGAATCGAATGGGAAAAAAAAACGAAGAATACTGAGAAATATAATTGAGGATTGAAATTACTTCGTGATCAGTAATGAGAGGTATTAGAAACTCTGCTTCCGTTTTGAAATAACGGAGGTACTCGCGCATACAAAGAGAATATAAAAAATACAAATCTTCGAAGTGCTTTTAATTTCTCTTAATTAAATCATTATCGGCGAAATAAAGATGGAGAGCCTCGTTACGTCGCAATGTCGTTGCAAAGCACTTTCTACGGTCCGGTCACGTCGCCGGTAACGCGGTTTTAGGGCCACATTGTGCACCGCTGAGATCAGCTACGATTTCTATCGGTTGCGCACATCTGTCGCTTGTAAGGGAAGTGTACGTGTGTTGTCGATAGTTCACATCGCACAATAGAGGCTAAGGCACACACGTAACGCGGCACTACAAAAACTACAACTACCGATAACAAGGGTGAATTGCATCGCGGTAGCGCGACAAGGAGCGCGATCGAATGTTTAATTAATTTTCTCGCAAGGTGTTCGCCGAAGCGCCAAATCGAATAGTCGAAAGTGCATTTGTTCTTCAGCGTGTTATCTCTTAAGGTATAATCTGCGATATCGATCGATCACATGAAAACCTTACTATTAAAAAGACAAAAAAGAAATGTGTTTAAATTTGATGAAAAGGATAAGACGTTAATAAATCGTCGGAAACAGTACAGAGAATACAAAGAAATATCTAATCAATTTCTCTGTAAATATTTCCCAGACTCACACAACAAAGAGAAATAATATAAAAAAAAAGCTTTCAGCTTATCAACATGCATATAGTTTAAAATCAAGCTGATTAAGGTTCGCGATTTAACTAAAATAGGATCAAAAATTGCATTTTGATTTCCTGTTTCAAATTTGAGCAACGCTTTACGATCAAATTCATATTCATTGGATGCTATTAGCAAAAAGAGAATATGAAAATAATTTTCGAATGCGTGATAAAATTTGCACGGTTTTTTTTATAAATTTTTCATGGATTATATACAACTGTATATATACCTAAATTAATAATCTGTATTTAATGAATTAAATAAAAAGCTTCCATTATTGTTTCAATTATCATTGGCAATATGTCAATAAATGTATTTTAAAAATTGTATTTTATAATCTTCTCTAATTATTTGTTAAAAAAATTTAAGGAGATATTTATTTCTTTCATACGTTTGCTTCCATTTATTATTCGCTTGTGGTCACAATCATGATAGAATTTGTAATAATAAAACCATGATAAAACCTTTATTCGTTCCAATAATAATAGAATCTTAACTAAGACATGTGTGCGCAATAATTTACAATAGAGAGAATTTTCGTGATATTGTGTATAAAATTACATATCGCGATGGATCTAAGACATCCGTGGGTTATACTCGTCGGATGCAAATACTCTCGCTACACTTGGCGGTGAAGCGCGGCAATTCTCGGCGACAATCCCCAAGTTGAGATTCGGTCAGGGAAGTCAACCTTCAGTTTCATCCGCGGGATGCGGGACGACCTGCGGGAAAATCATGCCGCATAGCGAAAGATGAGGGTGGCAAGCGCGGACATCGATCGCCGCACGCAGGGCCGTCTTCGTCGGTGGGCGCGATTCGGCGAGGCGTGCAGCCGCTCGTATTCATATTCATATTTCAAAACTCGCACCCCACGGCCCATTGTGCCGTTGAATACGCTATGCAGAATGCGTCGTCTGGCGTATAACGTTGCGGCATTGCGACCGCCTCCTGAATTAGTAATGACACGTTGACAACGGCCGTTCGCGCAGCGACGCGCGACGTCGCGCTCGCGACTGCACCGCTCAGATGCCTATCGCGAGAAGTGCAATTTGCTCTAGATATTAATTCAGGTAATGGACTGCTTGTTAACACATGAGGCCAACTCCGAGCGTATCCGCGCAGACCTGTATCCACGCTTGAATAGATATACCTCATCAAAAGTCCATTTCTTTGAGCTCTATAAATTAAAAGGGAATCCTATACATATATCTATACACGTAACTTATGTACACTACCTATATACATATACACTTTTCATTTAGATGAATAGTATAACAGTACTAGTCGTTTATCATGGGTTGTCATTTGTTCCCCTCAATTTCTGAATTACAATAAGCGCGCTAGGGATTCAAATTCAAAGAATATAAAGCACACTTTATAAATTACATCGCATGAAAGGATGATGACAAACTGTATGCGTGCTATATATATTTGAAGAAATAAATGAATTTAGTTACATTTTTCATTTTTTTACATTGTTAAAAATGTCAATAGAGCATAATACTTTATAACATAGATGCAAAATTCGAAACTTTATCTTAATGATTTTCTATTCGATTCACAAAGTAATAACGATATCGCGCTAGTGTGGTTTCAACGCGGTTTATTAGTTTACATAATCGAGTCATTATTCATTGATTATCCGTAGACTTTGCGCGGTATTCTCGGATCTTTATTATCTCACTACAGATGCACGTAACTCCGCACACACACACACACACACACACACACACACACACACACACACACACACACACACACACACACACACACATACACACGTAGGAAAAAAAAGATACTTCAATAGATGACGGTAACTACACTGGATGAAAGAGAGTTCCCAGAGAACAAGCGTAGTGAGCAAAGCAGGGTTACCGGAAAGTTCGCGTTACATAATTAAATCGAGCGAACCGAAATCGTGTGCGAAACTTGAAGTGGTTACACGTACGTGTACATCTTCTCTCGCGAGCGTAACCGAGAAACGCAGAGAAGGGGAGAGGAGAGGCAAGGAATGGAGAGAGAGAGCGTGAGAGAGAGAGAGAGAACAAGGGATAGAATATACGGCGGTGCTAACGAGGCTCGGAGGATCGAATCAAGACCGAATCTCCGCCGCTGATTGACCAGGGCGGAACCAGAGCGGTAGAAGGCTAATTAGCTACCCGGATCTTCGTACGTGACCCGACAACGGGATCCCGAGACGCGGCGATTATGGTTGCCCTGAGCGTCTTAATTTCGACCCAACGCTCCGCGAGAGGGAGGGGACATTATATGTGTCTACGACGTCGGTCAAAATTCTCTTTGAATGCGCCGCGCCGGTCCGCTTCTCGCCGACGCGGACGTGGGAAACCCACCCACTTCCGTTTTCTGCTGAGCATCTGCGCTTAGAAATTCAGAGCCGCCCGGTGGCTGCCCGAAATGATAATTAGGCTGAAACTTGGCGATGGCAATTAGCGCGCTCCCGCGCGCGCGCGCGCGACTTATGTAGATAAATATACAGGGTATACCGGAAGCCGAATTTCACACGAAACTTCATGTTTTAATAATAAACTTAGAGTTATCTTTTCCATAATTAACCATTATGGAAATCAATAGTTTCCGAATTATAGATGATTGAAACCGTACGGTTTTCCGCCAACTTTATTGTCCGTTAAAATTCAGTCTATACTACTGTGAAACTTTTAGTTGACGAGATACATGGATGTTCAAAGATTGCAACAAGTGATAAACTCTCTCGAAATATTCTCTAAAAGAAAAGACTGGTTTCTAAAATCTAAAAAAATATGTTACTAAAATTCAGATACTTTGATATATGCACAGTTAACGTGAAGAAATATTCTCTTTTCGAAGTTACATCTTTGTACAATATACAGCATAAATATGCAAAATGTATAAAAATACTAACAATTAATATACATAAATGCATTCCGGACTAATTAATACATATGTTTATTAGAAAGGAGAGCGTGTTAAAGTCTGAATACGTGCGTGTAGAATTAATTATCATAAAGATAATGTCGATGTGCGGAATTTGATCGCGTGATGGTTTATTAGTTTATTAACTCTACGCGAGTGAAACATATTTCAGAAAGGAATTTATATGGAGTAACCGGCGGAGTTATTAAACATTTAATAACGTTTGACGTTATATGCGAACGTGATTTAATAATAGTTAAACTGTACATACAATAAAATTGATTTGAAATTGATCAAAGAAAGGACGGATGAAAGGAATGGTGGCCGTTCTCTTGTGCAACTCTTTTAATGGCATCAAAAGATTTAATTATACAGCATCGTCGTGTTTTTATTGTGAGATTGAATCGCTTTATTGTAACCAAGGCATCTCGCGAACGCCGTTATTAATTATGCGAGGACGACCTTTCACGAGGTTGCTAATTGCTAAAGTGAGTTTAACAAATGACAAAAGTGCGGTCAGCGGCAAAATGTTACGTGTGTAACCGCGAACATCTGCAAAGCTGAGAAATATGTCTGACGTCGGAAACTTGGCGGGTGCCATCGTCCCGAGGCGGGTCATCTGTCACTCATTCGGGAGTGCGACACGTGCCAAATAATTACGCTAATTGAAACGCGAATACACACCAGCGTAATCGTCCGCCGTAATTAGTGGAGTAATTTCACGGTATTATCTCATTTATGATCGTGCGCGGTAATCGCGCGAGCGCGCACCGCGTAATGCAAAACGTGCTATCAGGGCCGCATCGCGTTAGACATCCTTCGTTTAATCCCAAGCCGACGGCTAATTACAGGCAGCCTTACCGATTAAATTATAGGACGTCTATCGCACGACCATCTCCCGGCAAAAGGGACAACGCCGATAATCTTTCTACTACAATGAGGTAGCATGTCAACGAAACGGTCAATCAGGCAACAGTAACGGATGTTAAATATAATTTCAAAATATTTTTTAATATATAAAAGTATGCAATTAAAGATATTTATAACAAAAATCGTTAGGAATAAAAATTAATTAATAAATATCATAAAATTAGTAAACAACGTACAATTATTTATAATTATTATAACGCACAATTATTGATTATTATATTTAAAGATGTTACAGTGTTATACACATTTTCATTTAAATATATCTGTTTAAAAAAGCTTCATGCAAAAGTTCCTCAATTCAAAGCTGCATTTGTACGTTTTTATTTTAGCTTTATTCTGTTAAATCCAAGATTATCCATTCAAAGCATTAAAATGTCTTGAGAGAGATTGGTATGGTATTTACTGGTCGAAAGTACAAAATTTCACGTTCCTTCTCGGAATCGCGATGGCTACATATGAAACTCGAAATGCTTAATTAACCCATTTATCATCATCCGGAACGCGGGACTAGGACGACCGCGAAATAAGCCTGGCGAATGGAACCGCTTGCTTGCGTGCGTGCTTACTCGCATGCCATGCGTGTGGTTGCGGCGTGCGTACGCATCAACGCACGCACGCGCTTACCCGGCATCGGAACATGCTTGCACACATACGCGTTCGCACGGGCAACTTCGGGCCGGTCGACGAAAGTGGTATAATTACCGGGAGAGTGTAGCTTGTGTGTGCAAATTTGACTGCATACGACTCGTTGAATCCAATTCAACTGGCTGAAATATAACGCCCGTCGATTATTGCCTGTCGTATTGTACATATATCTATGCCATATCGCGTTGTACTTTAACGGAGACGTAGGAGAGCGAATAAACGAGAGAGAGAAAGAGAGAGAGAGAGAGAGAGAGAGAGAGAGAGAGAGAGGANGGGGAAGGCGACATTTTACTATTTGCAGTCCACAAATTCTATAAATGCACCAACAAACACAACAACACCAAATTCACTGTATAAATTATAAATTTATACATCTGCCTTAATTTATTATTGTAATTATTTGTCACTTCATGAACAATATGTATGATGGAAAAAGGTAAAACGCGTTAAAATGTTTTGTCATGTATTTCATTATGTTTCATTTTCTGTTTTATAAATCAATATCCATATGTTAATTTTTATTATAAAATTTATTTGCTCCGGGTTTGGTGAGTTTAGGATTAACCGGTCGCGTTTCCTGTATCGGAAATCAATTCTCGCGCATTTGCGGCGTCGTATAGAGAAATGATAAAGATAATGAAGCGGGTTCCGATACCGGGAAACCTGAGTGCACACGGAGACGGATCAACGTGGACAGTGTTTGACTGCAGGGAAATTAACGACCTGACCCGTATATACCCATTCGGTAGTTTGAATCGACGATGGAGTGGAGCTTGGCTAATTACCTCCGTACTCTATACAGAAAGAGATTGCTTGAACGTCACCGGGAGGCTATATAACGCGTGACATTCATGTCTCTCTAATTTCGAGAAATTTTTATGCTTGATGATGCTTAAATTTAATGTTGGACGAGGTACCGGCGCGTCCATATTACTAAATTCTGCAGAAGAGACAATTCAATTAACCAAGAAACAAGTTCCAGAACTGCTTTGAGTAATAATTTTACTTAAATGGTAAATTTTAATTCGTGACCGTAATTTATACTTAGTATCTACGAAAAAGTTTGTACTTTGGAGAGTTTAAACTCGAGTTTCTTTTCGTTAGTCTTTATTAAGAGGATTAGATCGTTCGCCGAGAAGCTCTCGAGACAGGCGATGCATCGATAGCCGAAGCGAAAAGAAGGTCCGCCGCTACTCACTTCCCAAATTCCACGAAACTTTTCCGCGAGAGCAATTCTTCTTGAGCGTGGCACGATAAAAAGTAGAGAGCCCTCGAGTGCCCCCCAATGATCAATCGGTTTGCCGCGTCGCCGTGTGTCCACGTACTCTCCCGAATGTTTGCAAAATAGACGCGTCCCTCTCGGCGTGCGGGAGAAAGAGGGAGAAGGGAAGACTCTCGGCTGGCGCAATAATTCGATCGCCGCCGGGTTAAAAAAATACCACGTACGACGGGAATGATCGACATTCGCTGGGGTTTCCGCGGAGGTTGGAAACGAACTCTCCCTCGATTTAACGAGATAATTTGATCGATCTCTCGGCGTGCACACCGATGCATTTACGTTTCTATCGCCTGCAGGCATCCATGTACAAACTGTACCCTACGCCATTCACTTAAATATGATATTACATGTTTGAGAAATATACTATTCTTCTCGATTTAAATGTTGCGTTATGAAATAATCATTGTTTCGATATTTCAATAGCATCGCGTGATATTTGATGCTTCAGTTAAAAACAAGAGATCTTATTGTCATGGTCTTTTATATTCATGTAAAATATAAAAGTTCTTTATTTTTGATATGATACATAATATCAGGTCAACTCACGTTTTCATATATATTTTCTGTGAAATTTCAATCGATTCAATCCAGCGTAAGCTTTATGTGAACGATACTTTAGTCAGCCTAATAGGCGACGAGCGTTTACACGAGAGCCTCTTCTGAATCTACACAATCGAACGTTGTCCGCAGCGTTCCGTCCTCGGTATACTGGCATTGGGAAACGCAACCAATGGAACACGCACGCTCTATATTATCACGATCGTCGTACGGTTGCGCGACCAATTCCGATCGGCCGATCCGACCTGACCCGACGTGACGGCCGCGAAATAATTTACGGATAATGAGGACGCTACGTGGTGCCTGGTCAGAGAGAGACTTCCTGCCAGCGTGGTACCCAGTTAACCGACTGATTGCGAACGGCCGGACGCGGACGTGATCGACCGCAAAACGTGCTGAAAAATTACACCGAAGTGATGCCACCGAGATAATATCGTGGATGTTATCGCGAGTGCTATTTAGCTTATTTTTTTTATTAAATTAGACAATTTAGTACAATCGTACTTCTTAAAATTATTGGATACATTTCTTGTTGAATATTTGGATAATGGTAAAGAGCAATTTCATATTACTTTTCTCAAACGATAAGAAAATATGCACGAACGTATACCCGAAAATAATGTCGTTACGTATTATAAGTCTTTTTCTACTTCGCAGTAGTAAAAAGGACATTTGTATCCGACTTCAGTAGAAGAAACCGACGTCTAGACCAAAATTATAATATGTACATGTTGCCTCGAACTTTTTCCATAGCTTTAATGAAGGATGGAGTTTGCAAATAAATTGATAGCAATTTACAAATATACTCACGTGTACTTATACTTATCTTTAAAATATTATACAATTTTTCAGCATTTAAAAAATTATATAAACATAAACGCAGTGAATCCTTGAGTGATTAATTTTCACGGCTACAAGGGCATATAAAAATGATAATAGGAGTATAAAGGAAACATGTTACTGCAGTTTAACCAGAAGCTAAGCTATCCAAATACAGAAAGTGACAATAACCGCGTAAGATGCGAACGTTTACTGCTATTCTCAAGAGCAGACCGGATGCCATAAAACGTTTATGCATATGTCGTTTGTACAATATATATCTTATATTTCCCTGTCATTCAACTATCGGATATGGTCCGAGATAAAAGGTTATTATTGAAAAAGCATACAAGTGGTATACGAAATTGCTTCACACGGTCACATACATATACAATTTATTTGATTTATAATACAATCAAAGATATCGCTTATTTAGGTATCATAAATTACAAACGCGCCATTTTAACGGGAAAATTTTTGCGGTAAAGGAATTTACTCGAGAAAGTAAATCATATTGTTTTATATAAAGCACAAAATTAATTATTTTGTTATTTTATGTATTTAATATGTTTGTTTTAGAATGTAAAAAAGTGTTATAATTATAATTAAAAATATAAAAACAAATAACAAAATATAAAATTGTTTAAAAATTACATTCAAAAATAATTTTAAACGCTTAAGTTTCTCTCCCCCTTCCTTTCTCTCTCTCTCTCTCTCTGTCTTTCCGTAATACATGATGCCGCAGAATCCGTAGCCAATACGATCGAAATTGTATTATAGTGGAGGCATTGCACGGCAAGAGAGAATCTTATTAGAAACTCCAGGCAGCTTGATATCGATTCCGCATCAATTTGCATTCATGATGATCCGGGAGAAACTATTCGACCGCTTGTTACCTGCTCATCGCGAGGACGCATCAAGGGTGTATCGGGGTACATGGACGCTGGTCGCGGAAAATTGTCAATAACATCTATTACTGTCATGATGTCTGTATTATCCACCGTCCTCTCGCACCTACACTATCGAAACGAGATTTTACAACAAGAATAGTTTCGAAATATAAGCGTCTTTCTTCTAATATAACTCTAAAGTATGTAAAATGTGCTCCATGTACATCTTATTATAGTAAGAATTGTATTATAACAATTTACGCGGTAAAGTTTGTAGAATTTCAGATTTTTTTGCGGTACAATAATTTATATCGAATAATTAAGATTCCATTCTAAATATTTGCTTAAGGAATTTTTTATCGTACGGGAGAAAAAATGTCCAAAGAGATTGCATAAATAGAAAGCTAAATGTACTATTGTTAAATACAGATAACTAAGAACCGGATTTAATATCATGAATGTAACAAGAATTTAAGAAATTTTAAAAAAGTTTTATTTTCTCCTTAAGCTGCTATTAAAAGCTTACAATGATATTTTTTCCTACTGAACATCTAATTAATTCTGTGGCTTTTATATCGTCTATTTCATTAAATTGTATTAAAAAATTATTGTTCCTTAACGATTTTATTTACGATTCGGATTATTTTATATTTTCAAGTGCACGGGTGCAAAATTGATTTAAGTTCATTAGGGATAATGAATGATATGATGCATTAAAGAATGTGTTTTATGTTTTATTAATTACTTGAATTTTTCGTTTTACAAAGGGACGAATGTCACGAATCCTATCTGTACAAATGAGTATAAAAGATTTCTTTCCTCGAAGACTTGTACGTCAACAAAATTTCTCGTGGCTCCGTGGCGACAGGCAAGGATGCACGAGTATGTATATTATGTATAGTATTCGCACGTTCTCGCGCGCATATGAAAATGATCTAGGTCGACGTTATCGGCCGCCTTTTCAGCTCCGGGCGATGGCCGCGTTGAGAGCGTAGTATACGAGAGCCGCGTGCCGCTGAGTTATCGCACGTTTGTCGAGGGTATACGCGTGTATAGTACGGGGCGAATCTCGCGTGACGTTCGGCGGAACGTATCTCGGGGAAAATATTGCATTCCGCTGCCAATTGTCTACTTTTCGGTATGCGTTTACAATCTCTCTCGCGTGTACGGAGAAATTCGCGATATTGAACAGAGGCCCGCAGCGGTTTGCCGCGCGTATGCCAACTCACGGTTGCGCAGTGTTTTTGTACTCGAATAAATGCTACTCTGATGAGTATCGATCACGGTTACAAAACTAAAGTGAATTCAAAAAGAAAATTCACAGTATTCACTATTTACATTGGAAATATCTTTCTCATATTTTATTCCTTCTACTTCATGTTCTTAAGGCTAATATGTGAGTGAGTTATCAATAAACATTCTAATATTGCATAATTTATTATTTTCATTATTATATTTATTATCATTATTCGTATCTTTTTTACCAGAAAGAGCCTAAATAAAATGAAATTTAAACATTAATTGCAGTTTAAATGAACAAAAAATAATGTAAATAAGAAATATAGATAAATAAAAGAAATTAAAAATTATACTGATATTATTTAGCGTTTCAGTCCTTTAGAATTAGCTATAAATATCAAATAAGAGAGATTGCGTGTGTAGCGTGTGTGATATTTTACCATTACAAGGATACTCACCAGTGTAAGACGCCACACATCTTAATTTCCGAGACGTGAAGTGAACTCTCATTTCCCGACAGAGATTACAGATCGACTCGACCATTGTCAACGAATAATAACTGACCAAGATACATGATATAAGGAGCACACCGTTGACCTGTACATAGGACGAGCATATTTATTGCCGGTTATAGCGGGTTACGGTTGCGACGATCTCCGGACGAAATGGTGGCGGGAGGGAAGACGACCATGGCGATGCTATGAGGGGGCGCGATATATATTTTCGGCGGCGCGGAGGGCCACGGCCTATCTCGCGGAAATGGTATTTTCGAGGCCCGACGTTCCCGGAAAGCAATAACACCGAAAGCAGTTTTAATAAAGGCTCAGCCACGATATATCGCGGCCATGCCTCACACTCCCATCTGTCCGCCTCCACCGCGTACATCGTCATACCCCCGCCGGTTCTATCGTCCATTCTTCCACAACGTCCCCCTCGTCCCCCTCCCCCTCCTCGCCACCGGCAACCCCTTTCATTCTGGGACGATCGTGTGTTGGGACACACCTTTCCCCCCTGTGGTTGCCACTGTTCTCTTTCTCTCTATATCGCTCGTCGATACGTGAATATTTTTTTCCACGATTTCTTTTCCCTCGCTCTCTATCTCTCTTCCTCTTTCGCGCGCGCATGCAATCGTATCAGATTGCGGACGCGTTTGCGTTAAGGGGGCGATATTTCTCGACGGACTCGCTTCATTATTTTAACGAACGCGATCCAATCGCCCGCCGCGATCCATTTCTATCCCGCACGTCTCTATCTGAGATGACTCCATTGCAACGATAGCGCGTAGTCTTTAGCTATAATAGATGTCACTGATGTATCTTCTATCGAGAAAAATTGAAAAATAAAGAAAAAATAAAATATATTATTTTAAAGTATTAAAAGAACTATTCTTTACGGATTTGTACACGACAGAAAATAAAGATAAAAATTTTGTTGTATCTTTTTTCTCATTCGAAGCTCGGTTGAATGACTTTATTTGCAATGTCAGATATTTTCGTGACTGTTAATATTTTGACATCGAAGTAATCGTCATTCTGCATTTGACTTCTGATAATCGTACCCAATTCAGCAATTACTTTCAATTTGTTCATCAACTTAATGAAATGAAATTATATGAGATTAAGTATAAAGATTTAAAGTAAACTTTTATCAGTTTAATTCACTTTACATTAATTGACAATTATATTCTACTATTTATACGTATGTTCAGTTTAATATAATTATTAATTACTTAATTGGCAGCAGAAGATAATTTTATTAGAAATGATTAATGTCCTAACATTTAAATAATCATCATTCTACTCAATTTAGTTTCCAGTATCTGTGCAATCCAATTGCACAATTGGTTTCAATCCGCGCGTTTTCGCTTCCAGCGCCGAAGTAATAACGCGAGACTAGCTGCGAGGACTCCAACGGAATAAAGGATTAGTTCGGTGTCTCTTGCCGTGAGAACGCGAGGATCTGCATTAAGTACTTAAAAAAAAAAAGAAAAGAAGAAAAAATTAATCCCTGTAAAGTCAGTCCGGAGAAAAAAGGGCGCACGCAGGAAAACCGTGGGATTAAACTGGCGGAAGATATACTGCGTAGTCGTCGTTACAGACGTAATAGCGTGGCTCGAGAGTTCAGTAGAACCGCGTAATAACTTTTTTACAGTAAACGGAAACGTTACGACTTTGTGTGACGACGCGAGCATCGTCCCGCATATTATGAAGACGATATGGACCCAAACGCAGAACGAAAATTCCAGCAATATAGAAAATATGTAGAAAATATTCGCAAAGCGACGATTCGTAAATCATTTTTCGCTAAACGATATTCAAACAAATTTTGTCACAAAAATTCTTTTTATCGCAGAGATGAACTCATTTTACATTCTAAATAAAATGGGAAAAAGAAATTTAGATTTTTCGGAGTTCGTACAGCCTCTTTATTTTATTGCAATTAAAGTATGAGTATTTCAATTACCAATTAGCAGCTCGCCACTAAATGCCGCTGCTCCGAAGTGCTGAATAAGTATCGCTAATCGGCTTAAGAGGGAAGGCACTATCGTCGCAGCGGCGATATCACAAATTACACTGCGACGCGATTCCCTTGTCCCCCTCCCCCCTCCCCGTCACTTTCTCCGGCGAACCCCCTCGGCCACGCTCCTTAATTTCCTGTTCGCCTGCATATTTGTATACAAACGACTTCGACCGTAGACTACCACACCAGGGAGCGAAGAGCATCTCCACGCCGACGACCTGCGCCGATAACGACGCCGATGCTTGTTCGCCATCACCGCCGAGGAGACCTGCCGCCGGCTCCCTCGGATCTAAATTGGAATCTGTCCGACTCCGTAGCGGCAATACCACTCTTCTCTATAGGAAGAGCACCTCGAAAGGTCCGCGCGATTGCTACGTTGGACCATCTCGTGACGAGAGCAACGCCCAACGGCGACAGCGACCCAACATAATACTTCGCAAGGGATAACTCTATAAAAAAAAGCTCTAAAAATGATACGAGTGACACTAACGAGAAATGGACTGCTTAGGAGTTGTACGGTTAAGAATAGACTTTCTCGTGACATAAAGCCCTCCAGATACCACAAAATACTCAGGAAATATATAGTAAATTATTGCTCTCGAAAAGAGACATAAATTAAACAGCTAAATGTAATTGTTCGACTTTTTTTATGATATAAAACTTCATACATAAAGAAATCCTCATGCAATCTATTATAGTATTTAGGATGTTTTGTAAATACTTTCCAATATTTTATAAGTTGATTTTCGAGTCATTTAAAAAAAAAATTATATGGATGTATCTCAAAGACTCTCCTTCTCTTCATTTCAGACAAACAAGTTAAAAAGTCTACAAAATTATCATTCTTTTTTTAATGACTGTTATATAAAACAGGTTTAAAAAATTTATTTCTTATGTTTATTTTTTCTTTCAAAGTACTGATATCAAGATTAATACAAATATATCTTCTGAAACAAAGTCTTTAAGATCATAAATGTCATAAAATGATCTTGAAAATTAAAATATTGGATAATAAAAGACGCCAGTATATTATTAATTCGGCGATATTTTAATCAGCTGTTTGTTAGAGAGCGTTATTTTCATGCTACATGAATTATTGCCTCGGGATTATTTTTAATTGTGAGCAAGGAGCTCGCAGCTGTAACTGTGTTCGTTTGATGAAGCTCAGTGATTGTACAAACTATACGAGCGCGAAATATCACACGAATCGTTCCCGTATCGCTGTCCGCGTGACGGGCAACGATGTTTCGACTATTGATACCGGGTGCGACGCGATGCTGCAGTCAGCCCGACGCTCGGTTGCGTCGCAAAACTCGTTCCTGCCGGGGCTTTTTTTACGATGTAGGAGGATGGAGACGTAAAACGCTGATATTTCCGCGATCCTGACGGCAGCGAGTGCGGCTCACGGTCGGGAATTCGGCTGATTTATCGAGGTGACAACGCGGTACATGGTCCCGAAAACATCGACTTTTCGATGCGCGCGCGCACCATATCGTTGGTCCATGATTGGAAAAGATTGCGGCGTTATTTCATTCGTTATCCGCGTATCGAGCGGGCAACGTTTTAACTCGCTTTCGCTTTCTAATTATTTCAGGCATATTTCTGATTTCCATTGTCGCTTTGCCACTGAAAATCCGAATTTTCATCCGTACGATATTTTCATGTTGCATCACGAATTTAAAAACAAACAAGACGCTTATTTATTTTCAACTACCTATATTTGATGAACAATATTTCTTGATAAAATGCAAAAACGTATCTTGCTTGTTTGAACTGCAAGAACGTTAAACTCCCCTGTTGCAAAGGGGAGTTTACGGTGTTGTTTTAAAAAAAAGTTAATAAGTTACTAACTTTAGAGCGGAGCTTCATTTCTTAGCCGCAAAAATATGAAATACGCCCCCATGTAATCCGCCTAAAATTCAATTTTCCACAAGGCACTTTTCCTTTAAAATCGTGGTCACGTAATAACACAGTAAGGATCCAAACGGTAACCGGTTCCCTATCTTATGGTGGTTTCTACGAGTAACACATAAAATACGTAACATTAAGAGATTTCGGCGGAAAAACAATTCGTTCCGTATTATTCGAGGATTGCGTGGTATCGTCTTCGTTCCTTGCAAACGATCCTCTAATAGAAGTTCCGAAATAACGAAGCTCAGTTTATATGCAATGCTATAATCTTCATCGTGTCGCGATACGCAATTCCGGCATTTTTCTTCCCGTGAAATTATTACGATTGTGGGAGCGCCGATTCTGCTGAAACACGGCGGAACCAATCGGAACTGGAAATGATATTTTGTAACTTTTTTTTCCCAAATCCCAATTCTTTTAGAGCAGCACGAAATGGACCAAATGCCTGGATATAAGCTAATATAAGCTACGAATCGTACTTATGTTTCCCGGGCAGCTGCGTCGTCGACGAATTTGCCGCGACAGTTTTATAATGCAGATTACGGCGACAGAATCCCGCGCAGCTTCCGTTACGTGACCCTGGACGGTCATTTTGCCGGAGTCGAGGCGGCCGCTGTAATTAACTCGACTCGCTCGTGGCTCTAATGTTATTTTATCGGCGAGAAAAGAAAGGGTGCCGGTTCCTCTTCTTTATACGGGCGCATTCTCGACTTGGATGTGTACCATGGTTTCTTTCCTTGCCTTTCACATTCTTTGGCTTCCCTTCCTTCATCGGCTTCCCGCTCGGTAGCGTCGGCAAATCTTTCTCAATTTCTTCGGAATCCTTTACCCGGCAGAACGAGATTGGAGTGAAGAGGGAGAGGGAGGCGGAAAATGAGGAGCGCGCGGTAAATCACGCGGGCAAGGTGGAGGCCGTCGAGAGGGCAAAGGACGAGATGGATAGACAGGTAACAAAAGGAAAAAGAAGAAAGAGCGAAGCAGAGAGAATGGCCGGTTCAAATCAGTGACGGATTTCTCAATTTCATAGTAGACGCATGAAGTGCGTGTTTGAGATTATGAGTTTGATATGGAAAAGAATAACTGCATTTGTTTGTAGGATAAAAATTGTATTGAATACCATTTTTATACAAATATTTTATTAATATTAATATATATATATATTTCTTTTTATGTTTGCCACTCATATATTACTCACTCTCGTGACTATACTTATTTTTCTGATGTTCTTATAACAATTATAATTCAAATAAAATAATATTATCATAGATTATCTCTTTCAATTTCACAATCGAGACTTAAAATAATTTTCTCTTGCCGCATTTAGCGTCACTGAACAAAAAAATGACAGGAAGTCGAGAGCGGCTCGTCATTCCAGGTTTTCTGGTATCTATAATCTTGCAGAGGAATCCTTGAAGACGTCGTAATGGATTTGTCGCGATTATTATCCACCGTGTGCTCCGCACTTAGGCTATATCTCGATAGTGATGTTCGAAATCGAAGGGAGAGGGACGAATTTAAGAGCGTAGAAAATGGAGGAAGACTGGTTGGAAGGGGGAACGAGGTTTCTGCGGAGGTGTAGTCGAATTTGAGCGATACGATTTGCTCGCGATTTAAGGAGTGCGCGAGAGAGCAATAAGTGCTCTTCAGTGTCAAATTCACAAGCAAGCTGCTCTGTGTGATGTCTTGAGATATTTAAAGATACTAAGAACCGAATTAGAGAAATGGCGTTTGTGTCTTGGTCGTAATGCTTAAAATCTTGGTAGCCCTTGAATTAAGCTTGAGTGGTACAAATAAGTAAAATACGTTTCGTCACTTTATGTTTCAAATTTTGCTTCTATTTCATATTACTTTAACAATAATTTTACGCCTTTAATAATAATTTGTGATCTGACTGTAAGATATTTTCTAGAAATATCGGAATTACTAAACTTTTGCATTAATTTTAAATTAATCTTTTACTACAGAAAAATTAATTTCAAATTTGTCGAGAGATTAAAAATTAACAGATATAAATTAATATTTGTTGGTGAATGTTATAATATTCTTCGGTCTAGAAGCATTTTTTCATAACCCTGCTATCGGATGCTCGCGTTCTGAAGAATATTTTAACGTTCGAAGGGTACTTTCGAGCTTGCAGTAAGGCATTCATCCGGAAATTGTAATATACGATATATTGCCATTATTATGCGTCGAAAAGTTAGGAAAATATTCGTTAGCCTATTTGATCGACTCATAAATGTGTGAAAGATCCAAAGATAGATTTACCTATCGTTTTTTATAGAAAAACCATATATTATTTAATAGAAATGACTATTTATTTAAAATACAGATAAATGATTACTGTTTGATGAAAATAAAATGATATGAAATGCTTAAATTATATATACTTCGAACCTGATAAAGAAATTATAACATATCACAATTTATGCAATTATCTCGGGGATTGAATTAATTAATGTATTTCAACAGTTAAATTTACTCATGTAAAATTACATTTAATAATTATTTAATAATAGAAATGGAATACAGAAATGACAAACGTTTCTGGAACATGAAGAGAGATCTGTTATCGTTTATCGGAGCGCCAACATTCGTCGCGGCGAGCGTGTAAATGTTCGATATTCGTTTCCAATCTTCGACGCATCGAAAACAAACACGGCGGCGATGCTGTCTAGCCAAAGACAAACTACAAATACCGATGTAACGCTTCTTCGGAGAGGGAGAAAAGAGAAGTGTACTTCGTTGTCGCGCCGTTACGAAGTCGCGCGTATTCAACGGGGTGTACTTTCCGGTATTACGCGATTCGATCAAGGAAAACAATAATTCTTCGACTGTCTGGGGTCGCAATGTCATTCTCGAGTTCGAGTCTATTTCCACGAGAGAATGACATTGTCGAGTAGAATACAACGACACTTTTACTTATGCGCGACGTACAAGGTGGCATCGCGACACGTCGCCGAGAGACACGCTAATGGTACACGCTGTGACGGTGAGAGCTGCGGATGGGATCGAAGAATGTAAAGAAGTCTCCCCTTCGGTACCATCAACTACCCGTAGAAGAGAGAGTACACAACTATCAGCCAGAGACGTCGTATTCACGCGTACTGCTTGTGTTGGATACATGTCTGACTCGATTTAAATAAATGCACAATAATTACATCCGCACAAGATATGTACTATCTCAAAAGTTAAGATAAAAACAATAAAGATTGCAACAGTAATTATTATTCATTATCATATATCAATAAAAGTAACTAGATATAATAATCTCAATTTTTTTTATTAAACTTAAGAGAAAAATTCAAATTAATTGAAAAGTAAGTTTAACTCGCAGATAGTCTGTGCTTTTGAAATATTAAATCATTTAACTAGTGTTTTTCTTAGCCTCCGATTTCTGGTAACTCTTGATTTCAAGTCAGACGGAGAGTTCTAAGATATCTTGCATGCGGATACGTATATTACACCTATATATTCCTAAGTAGATACGCGAAAAGAGAGAGAGGGGGGAGAGAGAAAGAGAGAGAAAGAGAAGGGGGAAGGGNAGGGAAACAGAGGGATGCAGCGCGTGTATACGTGTACGAGGGTACAGGCGGATACGAGCGAGAGCGAACGTAGGTACGAGTTACCCAAACTCCCATTCGATTCGAGCGACAAACTTTGCAAGCAGTTTGATCGCCGGAGTTACAGATTCGCCGTAGAACTCTGAACTCCAAATGGGGAATCTATTATCGGAGCGAGCGTTTACACGTACACGTTCGTTTGCGCGCGTTGCCAACCCCGAGCCGTGTCATAAGCGACGAGCTGTGTCCCTTACGTCGCGGGTCGTGTCGTCGAGTTATCGCGATATGTCGCGACGGATTTTAAAGTTAGAACTTGAATCGGGATATTTAACGAAGATCGACCCGGCTAATACAAATAACTTTATACGATTTCAAGAATAAAATGGAACACGAATCGATATGTTCTTTATTTGATTCTCGAAAAATGAGAATCTGTGTTACTCAAGTAGCATAATGTACTAAATGTTAAATTATCGAATCTAATAATCGAAGGGACTTATATTCAGAAGATACTCGATTTTTAACAAATTTTGGATAATTTCTTTCAATCATTTACAACTAGAAAGATACTCAATTTATGACGAATTATTTTTCTACAATGGTTGTGGTTTAACTTGCACGTTCCATAATTTTCATGTCTAAATATTTTGATGCAGAAAGTATTCCAACCATCTCCGTCGTTAAAACGATACGAAGATATGCGAGTCAGATACAACTTATGAGGTCATAAATAACTAAGCGGAAAGAGGAACGAAATAATACTTAGTCAGACACAGGCAATTTACCCGGAAAAAGCAAAACTATCTAGAATGCTCTCCTTTAATTTCTCCCGATGTCTCTCTCTCTCTCTCTCTCTCTCTCTCTCTCTCTCTCTTTACAATCAATTTTTAAAAACACAAGATGTTTCGCAAAGTTTCGTATCAATCTTCAAGAACGTATTTACTAACAAATTCGAGATAGAAAATTTAAAGCAAGGCAGTATAACATTCTGTACTCTCCAAGTAATTTGTTTCTTTCCTGCACCAAGCGAATCAATTAATTGGGACAGAACATAATGGAATTTCAAAGAAAATGTGTTAGCTGCACTACCTCGACTACCAGCTACTACCTTTTAGTATTTATCTACTGCCTCGTTGTTCACACTAATACCATCGAATGTTCGACGATTATTCGATCCGCTGTGGAAACGTAGTTCGCCGTCTTTTCCCGGCCACAAAAATAGTCGGGGGAGGAGCACAGGCCCCTTAATTTCACGGCAATCCCCCGGATAAACGGGGTAAGCTTGAAAGGTGGATGCGGGCATCCTGGCAGATTCACGACGTAAATACATTTGTCTCCCCGCCTAAGTGGGCCGGCTGTCTCTTCGTTGCCGAATAAATGCCAACCAAATAAAACTTCCTGGCTACACACAAACGCAATTACCCTCAAGCGAGGGCGAGGGCTGCCGACTGGCCGAAAGACACATTGCGATGCCACGGCCCCGACTCATGTTCGCCCAGTTTCCACGATGGCGCCGTATCGCGGCTCAACGCCGCGCGAAATTAACTCCCTTTCGTCTTCCGTGCTTTAAATTCGCAATACGGTCGATCCACGTCCTGGAACGTGCCGGCATCCTGGCCGGGAGGAAGAGCGAGCAGAAGCGAAAGCCCGTGGGAGAAAGGTCCGCTGAATTAATTACGCCACTTGATACGTATCGAGATAAAAAAGAGAGAGAGGGAGAGGAAGAGCGATGCGAATTAATTACGAATTAATATTGACCCACCGTTTGTTTGTAACCGCTGAAACCCTGGCGATGTTTGTTAACGACTCTGATACTCACAACACTTACGTACATCCTTCGTTGTTGTATGTTTACGTTATATCGATGTAGA
Organism: Tetramorium alpestre; assembly: GCA_021460005.1. Classification (NCBI taxonomy): domain Eukaryota; kingdom Metazoa; phylum Arthropoda; class Insecta; order Hymenoptera; family Formicidae; genus Tetramorium; species Tetramorium alpestre. Next base: position 705,882 of record JAJVSH010000035.1, on the reverse strand, counting down.
CGTTACACCAAATTGGTAAACTCCGCGAGCTTTAATTAAAGCATACAACCTTAATTTTCCCTCGCAACTTTGCATCGTATAATAATTTATTTAACTATAATGCATGCGTCGGTAGGGCGAATAATAATATTTGCCAAACTCACTAATTCTTCCATTGTATTAGTGTTCCCTAATTAAGAATTGTTAGCAGAAAATGAAGGAAATCGAGATCACGGCGAGCTAATATTATCAGAGGACGTCGACGGACCGTAATGAGACACGGACGGCGACGGCAGGTATATCTAGATCAGATGCAGACAGCGTCATGCGAGAAATTGCGTTGGGGTAATTGAAGAGGAGAGAGGCGAACGTGTACATACTGTAAACTATGTTAGCGGACATGCAGAGTCAAGATGTGATAAATGTATTCTTACATTATTAGATTGACTATCTAATGCAAACCCAAAATGTTAGCACGTTAATTCGCCAACATGACTTTCGTAAATACAATATTTTATTGCCAACTACTATATACTGCTTAATTACTGCTTAATATGCTATATATTAAGATTAAACTAAAGTGTACTTTTCTTTACGCAGCTATTTTGACCGTTGGACATATTTATTAGCTTTTTGTATTTATATTTTTAATAATTGTTATTATTTGTTCGCAATAAGTTACGAGAAGTCAACATTGATTGAGTATTATACAACATCACGAAAGAAACCAAACCGTAATGTAATACGACTCCGCTTCTAATGCGTTTCCCGTTCACACAATAATTGGGGAGCTTTCTCGAGCTTCCATTCTTTGTTATCCGGTATCCAGACACTAATGAATGCGGAAATGTGGGTGTCGATCTGGTAGCGATGGAAAAGAAAATCGCGTAAGTACGAGAGAGGGAAAGAGGGTGGTAGAGAGAGGGAAGGAGAGAGAAAAAAAAGGGACGAGAGTATCGGACCGGCAGTAACGTTCACGTGCTCACATTTTCCGATTTCACATGGCAGGAGGGACGATGCAGCGAGGGGCGAACAGAGGCGATAGCCGATATCGCACCTGCCCGCCGGCAGATGTATAACTGTATACGTACTGCCGTTTTATCCCGATATTCCAGATAGGCGAGCGCGTAGCGCGAGCACGTAATTAAAATTGACGCTTTCGTTTTGACGCGCGGCGCACAGGTCACGTATTAGTATCTCGGCCTTTTACTTCCGCCGCGATTATAACTACCGCAAAATCGATCGTCCGCACAGAAAATGACCATATCGATTATCAAATGTCATTTGAGCACACTCGCATTTGTTTGCGTTATTTAAAGAATCTTACAGATCAGGCCTGTGGCCGGTTTGACAGACAATCTATATGACATACTTCATCATGTTACGTTTGTTGTTCAGTTTCAACGTAGCAACACGAGATATACCAAACAATTTTTTCTTATCTATGGGAAAAAGAATATTGAGAAAAAATATTCATCCGAAAGCTGATTATTAAGTAATAGCTTTTTTTATTGAAAACACCTCATAAATTTCACTTACTATTATTTCGATGACGGTCATACGGAATAATTTCGATTTTATGTTTTGTAAATTAAGGTGACAACGACGGAGTTGGATTTATGCGGTGAGGAAAGGAGAGGAAATGCCTCGGACGTGAAAAATACGCGGATGCGTAAATGAAATTGCTGGCAACTTTTAAAGACGAGAGACGCGAGAGACACGTCAGACGCGCGCGCGCGTGATGCGGGATGCATTTCAACGGCGGGAAATAAATTTATCACGTCGTTCGTCCGGTACTTACGCTTGTGCCGCGCCACGGTGCTGTCACGGGCGGGGTGGATTACAGGCGGCAGTGTAAATGTAGGTGTAACGCGCGTACAACATGCGGGTCGCGCGCTGCTCCGCGTGACTCCTCTCTGTCTCCTGCCGGCGAGTTATATCGAGCACAATACTACCCGGGGCCGGACCTCTATTTTTCGTGTACACGTAAAATCCATTTGGTCGTTCGACATACCGGGTTGTCGCTCCGGCACAATCGCATCGTCCCCTTGTCACGCAGCTACGGCTTGGGCTTTATTGTCCGGAGCTCCCCGCTAGAAATCCTCGCTTTCGCATCGAAACGAAGAGCAATTATCCATTGCGTACCGTTCCGAGCTTTTAATTGTTCACCCAAGAGAAGAAGAGAGAGGAAAAGGGGGAGAAGGAATTAGGGAAAGAGAGAGAGAGAACAGCGAGCAAGAGGAAGGGGGCGAGTACCGGTGTAGCCTCCCTCTTACGCGACGCGGAAAATATTGTATTACTTTTCTCTTACGGAGCAAGCGCGAACTCGTTAAAAGCGCGTAGGTAGTCCGGTACAGACTGGAAATTTTGTCATTAACGAGAATGCACCGGAAGAGGATTACTCGGGCTTATAATTTTTATTTTATTCCCCCTCCCCAATCCGTCCATGTTAATGTCTATCGATCCTCCTGTCCCTTTTCCTCTCCTCCCACCCCCAGTTTCTCCTGCTGAACTTTTGCGCGTTCTTTCTTTCGAATTGAATTTTCGTTACGATAAAAATGCCTCTCTATCGCATGAACTTTTCCACTGATAAAAGGGGACTGGATATCATGGATAAGTGTGTATGTATTGTATATAATATCCTTATATGTATATATATAATATTCTTACATCTTATTTGTATTACTTTTCTGATTGTGATCAAATATATTGCATATACATTATATATAAAATATCATTTTAAAATATCCCTGATTATTAAACATTTCATTCGAGGATTATTGAGGTCGAACCACTTTTTTAAGCAAATCTCTCGAAAACGATTTATGAGAGAATTAAAAAAAAAATACATCGAAGTGAATATTCATTCCTATCATATGTAAATTCCATTCGCAATTTTTTTAACTTCATAATATTATATTTTTTCCTGATGTAATTTCCCTTCATAATAAATTCCATACGTTTTATTCAATTTCAACGAAAAATACCATTCATCATACACTTGGCAATATATATTTTATGTGAAGAGCAAATTACTTTTACAATTTTTATTTTTTTGTCATATATTAATTATGTGTAAATGACAAATGTCAGCAATAAAATAGTATTCTACATGACAATACGATAATCCGAAGATAATACTTGAATTAGCATTAAAGAGCCATCTTGTCTAAGCAATTTGCGATCATTCGTAACCGAATTAATCCATGCGCACGACCGTTCCTTTTTATCAGGATCCACTCGTTTGTTTTCGCGACACACATATTCCCAACCTGGGTGCGGCTTATTTCCACCAGTGGCGGTAGCTCGAGTATTCCCGGCGCATCGCGTAATGCCATGGCATTACACCGCGGAGACGTCTGAGCTCGCTAACCGGTAAATATGAGTTTTCACTTCGCGCGACTGCGTCGTGCCGCCACGGCTTCATTTTTGCCTCGTTAATTACGATTACGCGCCGGTCCCAAGGCGCGACATTGCACGGCCGCCGACAAGGCATGTCTAGAAATCCGGAAAACGGAGAATGCGAGAGAGGATTCTCGCGGAAACTCATTTGGAACTGCGGGAATCGTGATTGTATAGGTGACAGATTTGAAATCGAGAACCAAAATCGAAACTCGGTATCGTGAAAAAAAAATGTAATGTAAATAATTGAATTAATTGAATTATTTTCATAATGATGTTAATTTGATTGTGAAAAATCTATATGTCGAAAGATACTAATTTTTTTTAAGAGATTATTCCTCTTAAAATGATGAGAAAAAAGTTCTGATAAACATATGTCTGAAAAAGGGAGATTTCTCTTCGAGTAATAATCTCTTTTACAGCTCTCAAAATTTAGTGAAAAAAGGCATCGTGCATCCCACAAAAACAAGTTAGTAATCATGAAGTCCTTTTTTTCTTTGAAAATTTTCAGTAGGACGTTAGGTTTCTTTCTCCGGTTAGATTGGCGAGTATTGTTGTACATCAAAAAAGTAGAAGCCGAACTCGCAAGGGGAATTAAAAACCGAGACCTCGGACAACGTCACGCTCCGCGTTCGTAATTAATTAATGCGAAAGGGGAGAACGGGCCTTATGCGATCTTGATGAGGCTTTGATACGTTTGCAGGGCAAGTCGTAATGAGAAAAACGTGTCGGGTCGCATTTAACGGAAAATTACTCTGAGCTGTTGAATTAATTTCTCAAGAGGAAACTATGAATTCAGTCTGATATCAATGCGGTTAGGAGTTTAGAAAATGATTCGAATTGGATTCATGTTTATTTAATAATTAAAACAGTTGAAATTTTTAAACCGCGTAAAAAAAGTGATAAGCGATTTTATCAAATACGGAAAAATTATACGTACATTTACTTTTATATCTTCATTTTCAATGTATTTGAAATTGAAAAAAATATATCGTTACGTTATCTGTTAAAATATTTTTTTAAAGGTTTTAAAAGTTGCAGATCTCTATCTATTCTTTCAGATAAACCTCAAACGCGGCGTGAAAAAAACTTAATTTTCACGTTGACATTTTTACTACGGACGTCTTATCGCAGTGGTGCGACTGAGCATATGTTCCTCCGGTAATCGCTAATTAAATATGAGAATTTAGTATGTCAGCGACGTTGTTTTAAGGCACTCGGATCTTAAGCAGCTCGTGTGCAGGTACGTTGGTCGGTGAGTGTGTACTCGAGAAATGTATTCGAGAGAATCTACGAGGTCGGTTCCGCGCTATGGGATAGGCTTGAGACTTCCCGTGGTTTGTCTTCGGTGCTTCGACCCGCGGAAGCTATATTTCCACGGGAAACAGCGAACCCGCCGGCAATTAGTCAGGAAGTGCCCTACAAGCCCACTACTGCTCACAGAGTGAGAGCTTTTGCCGAATAGGACGCACTCGCATACTTGGCCACCCTTTGCGGAGGATTCGTCTGTGCACGAGCAATTTTGAACACGAGTGAAATATTCATATACGGGCCATCAACGTACAGAGTGTCCCAGACCTACGTCATTTAATTTGCGGATTCTTTGATCAATTTTGTATCAAATTTTCATCGAGAAAGAGGCAAACTCCGAACCACCATTTGACCTATTTCATTGAACTTAATTTAATCTTGGAATATTACATCGTTTTCCGCTACAGGCGGAAAGAGAGGACATTTATAATCCTTAAAAGATTCGTCCTGCTATATCCGGTACTGATATACATATATGTTGCAATGCGTATACTTTGTGATAATTTGGTCCCAGCAGTACAACTTATGTAGTTTATCGACTGAAACAACTTTTTATATCTAACATTCGTCAATTTCTATATGATATCTTTATCAAGTTTTTTATTGCGTGTGATGGGAGCATCGCAAAACGCTTCTGCACAAACGCGTATGCAGCTTTTTCAGGATAGACGGACAATAATCCATGTGTATTCATACATGCCTCATGAATTTCGCCAACGTTCGTCGCGCGTAGAATTCCCGCCCACCCCATGTTGGACGAATGCCATTAATTATTGCTCGATTACCGATGTCACGTAGTGTTAACCAATAACTTAGATAGGCTTCGAGCAGAAACTTTGCAAAGCAGACGAATCTTGATGCGCGAGCAAACCTTGCACGATTGACTAACGTAATAAATTATTTCCCTTTTCTCATGCTCGCGTTCAGGAGTAATTATCGATCCGCCCTAATGTGTACCGCTATGAACAGATACACATGATACGATGTCATGTACCACGATAGTTACGTTCAGTAGCATAGGATCTCAAACAGATATTTCTCACAAAGTAAAATCTCCATTTCTCTGTTCTGCAATATTTAATGTTAAAATTTTATTATCATCAAATTTTTTGGATACCTGTACTGTATTAAATTATTAAATTAAATTTTTGTTAAAATAGAATTTATTTTTAATTGAAGAAAAATTTTTAATAAATTATCAAATATTTTAATAATTTAAAGTTACTCTCAGATTTTTAATCTCTTATAATTTAGAAAACATTGCTGTTACGACATTTTTATTCAAGACCAATATATTTCAAATTAATTCAAGACCCTCAAAAGGAAACCTGAAACATTCCATATATATGTATTGAGGATGGTGATTTTTCCTGTTCCTTTATTACCGCGAACGTCGCAGAGTCGTAGACTGCGGAATCGATCTGCTTCGAGAAAAGAAAGAGCAGAGCGCGATGCGGTGAAGGGATGAAAAAAATAGGGGGAAACTGGGGCCGAAGAAGGCGGAAGAAAAGAAACCGGGATATTACTTTTGCTCGTTATCGGTTAATTGGAATCACAAGATTCTCGATCGTTTCCGAGAGCATTCCCCCGTTCTAGTCGACTCCTTCTCCTCCCATTCGCGGCCCATAGTCTCTTTGTAAGTTCGCTTATCCCGCGACTTGGCTGGTTATAGTCGGCTAAGGTAGGATGCAATTACCGTTTCCCTATAACGAACTCAACTCACGTGGTAACTATCCGCTCGAAACTTATTCACGCATTAGTGCGATAAATTCTCGCTCCAAGTGTCCTTTACATTTTAAATATACTTTCAATAAGATTGTTTTTCCGTCACGCTGCTTTCTTTTATTCTTTTTTTTTTCTGCTTTACTTTGTTTGCTCCCGTTCTTCTCTTATCTTTTGTGTTTCATCATAAACGACAAAGACACGACCCTCGCATTAAGCATCGAAACATAACGATGAAGTATTTCCCCGGACAGTCCTGTAATTAAGATTTCAGAATCGATGTAAAAGGTAGAGAAATATCACTGACAAGAAACCGACGATCGTCTTTTTCGATCTTCTATGGAAATGAAAAAAAGAGAGATCGGAGATAATGGATTCATTGATATTTCACCGTCGCTGCATCATCGTAATGATGACGGCGAACGCGTCTCGACGAACTATCCAGAAAAGGAAATTTCATTTTCTCGCAGCCTATTGATTTCTTTCCGTCACGATCTTGCTTTTTATCAGACGCTGCTGTTATTCTTTATTTTCTCTCTTTCTTTTTCGATTACTTCGCGTATAAACTATCGCACATCGATTGTATGCGATTGTATTGTCGATCATTTTGTCATGACAAACCGCAAAAAAAATTTTTACCATACAATACTAATAAAGTTACACCGATATACATAACTTCATTGTCTATTAAAGAGGTAGCATAAGGGAAAGCTTTGCTTTTATCGCGCAGACATATTTAGATAACAGATTTAGATAATTTAGACAAAGACGTGAAATGATATGATTTTCTAATTATTGTTTAAATGTCAGGTATTGAAATTATATTTTATCAATATCTGTCACACATTTACATAAAAAAAATATAATATTATGACAAAAACTTCTTTAATTCTTAGATAATCATTCAAATCATTCCTGCACTTTTTTATAATAGTTCATAGGGAAATGTATAATCAGTTAAAGAATTAGTCCTTTTTAGTGTTTTTCTACTTATTATTTGGATTTATTATAATATTCAATTTCTAATGTTTTTATATATTAAATATATTAAAATTTATAAATGCAATTTGATGAAAAAACGCGATCAGTCTTTGTTTTGAAGAAAATCTTTATTAATGCAGTTTCGTTGACTGTAAATTAATAAAAGATTTCCTCTATGTGTTGGGTCAACTGCGATATTCATGAATGTAGATGTTCTGCATGCATTTATAAAGTAAAAATATCATTGCTTTTGTGTAGTGATACAAAGACCGATATGATTCTCGTTTAAAGAATACCTCCGACCATCGCGCTGAAGACCAATTAGAAAGAAAAGTAAGCGAAACAGATCGTTTCAGCGTCTATTAGATGCAAGAAGACACTCGACGCATTGTTGCGTCATCTATTGTTGCGTCTCGAGCATTACAATTATATCATTATGTTATCGTTTCGCAGCAAAGCACGTTTCTTTTTCTTTGCGTCTCGTATTTAACTCGATCCTTTTCGTATTCACAAAGGATTCTCGGGTACTTGGATGCCCAGTTCAAGAACGGAGAAAACAAACCTTTCATCACATCAAAGAATGACTTAGGAATTGACGCGTCGCAAATTTCTATGATATTTGCGTAATTCTACAGTTAAAAAAAAACGAAAGGAAAGATGTCCCTCGCCAAAGGGAAAAAGGAAGATGTGCCTTAAGCCGAGAGAACTTCGCTCCTCTTACATTATAATCGCGCCGCCAACGAGCACTCCGTTCCCGTTAACTTTTTAACTAGTTGCAAATTAAAATTTAACTCCAGTGTATCCACTCTCGCCTCTTACTCACCGCCATTCGGCAGTTTCTGGCAGTATAACTCAGTAAAACACTTCTCGATTGTTCGAAGAGATCTAGAGCGCGAAAGACGAAAAACTCTTAAAATTATTCAAATATTTTCTTCAATAATAATTATAACACCATTGAAGTCTCGTTTAAGAAGTAAAGAAAGTATTACGAGTATAGTTTTAATAACATAATTAGTTTTTTTTGTCATATTTATTAGGATTATGTTATAGTCATATAAATATAAAAATAAGCGTATTACATTTATTATTTATTTATATTTTATTATTTATTTAAATCATTTCAATTTTGGATATATTATTAATTAAATTGGTAAAATGCATTATATTATAATAATAACAATTTTAGTTTTAAAATGTTTATAGAGGATACTCGAAATTTGATTTTGATCCAATAATCCATTAATAATTTGAGAATACTATTTTGTTTCCTTATATTGTTTGTCGGAACTTTACATGTAGAAACACGACGCTACAGACATTGTGCAGATGCAAGCCTATTTAATTTAGCAAATTCCACGTATAAGAAACAAATGCTATTCTTTTATGTCGCGCATAAATATAAGAGTTTATGAAATTTCCACCGGCAGAGAAATGCATTGCTTCACGGGCAGTAAAAATGCCGGCAGGTCGAGATTGCATTTTTTTTTCAGTTTCAAGAAGGGAGATGTACCAGAGAAAAGAAAAAAACGGCCTTCTTCTCTCGAGGGACGAAGATATTCTTATAATACGCTGCATTCCAAGGTCGCGGCTAATCCGCCGAGGGAATTCGTCAACGAAGACGAGATGACGGCTTAGAGGTTTCACGAATGTCCGAGGGACTTTAAATTAAACGGGTTTCACCCGACAAAATATTTTTGGAATTTTTATTCGTTGCACACAATCTGTATTACAAAAACTTGGCAAGCGGAATGTATTACGTGCTCCTTTAAAAAATTAAGCAACTTTCTCTCAGGTTGTACGCGTAGAATTATTCACAAACTATTAATCTTCCCAATAATTCTTTATTATATTTTATATATGTATATAATAATAGCACAAGAGATGTAAAGTATATTGTGAAAAAAATTTGCAAGTTTTCACTGCAAGTTTCCCGAATGTTGAAATAGATCATTCCGTCTGCTAAAATATGTAATTGCGCGATAACTATGTAATGAAATTTCGCAGACTTTGCAACTTTGTATATCCACAATTGTAATTGCTCGATTTTCGCGACAGTGACGAAGTCTTGCCGCCCGAATGCGCACGAGTTCGCCAAGAAAAATGGTAACCGCGCGGATCTCTCTTTTTTTTCCTCGCTACCGAGGCTTTGCGGTAACAGAAATATACATAAACTGCGCGAGATACATTATGATAAATAATGCATAAATATACATAAGTATCAGAAGCGGCAGAAAAGTTCGAAACCTTTACAAGAAATCTTATAAAGACTTTTACGAGAAAAGTTCCGTTGCGTTCTCGCGATATTGGAAGATGGACGCGCGCGCAGGAACGCTCGAAATACACACACATATACACGCGCGCGCGCATTCTACATTGACATACAATGCGTAAAAAGGAGGGACGTTGCTTGTGATCAATGCGCAAGTACATTTACATCACAATGTAAAATCGACGCGCGTAGCTTAATTTCGCACAGTCGGAGAATTTTGCAGTGTCGATACTCTTCTCATAATTCGGTTGAATTATTCATCGACTGCTTTAATCTGTGTCCTGGATTTTAATAATGAACGTGGCAGTTGTACGGTGCGGGGTATTCCCAACGCATTAATGAAGCGCAGATTATATTTGACAAATGAAGCGAGCGCCACTTATCTCGATATAATGTATGAATCGAGAACTGTGTGAGATATCATTTTCATTTATAGACAAAATTTATCTTCTTGGATCATTCGACAAAAGAAATCTTATAGAGATCGAATATAAAATTTTATTATTCTTAGAAAGATAATACTCTTAAAATTAAATAAAAATATAGATGTATATGTATATGTAAATATGTAATTGGAATCGTAAAATTTAAAATAAAAATTTGAAATAACGAAAAGAATAGGTCGCACTATAAATGGATTTTCACTTATGATACAATTCTAGTAAAATAATCTACAGGTGTCTTTTTGTTTAAATTGTGCTATTTAGTACACATTGAATTTTAGGTAGTATTAATTTGGAAATTTTGATCTTCTGCGAGATAAAACTGCACTTAGCATGCAGAGGAAAGCATATGCTGCGACGAATAACAACGTGTACGAATAACAACGTATTTTCCTGTATTTTTCTCGTCCTCGATGAGGTCGCGCCGTGATGCGAAGAAACTAACGAAGCGGCGTCCAAACTGAACCGTAATTTTATTCTCAATTCCGCGACCGACGCGTCAAGAGACTCATAACAAGTGCAAACGGTGCGGTGTGCTCGCGAGTTTTTAAAAAGAAAGGGGAAAAAAAGGAATTATTTCACGCCAGGATGGCACTCCATAGGACGTGGAGACACCGGCGCGGCGGTGCAGTGCTGATGCACGCGCGTAAGAGCGCGCCGCTGCGAACAAAGTAGGGCGAATTTTGCGAGCGCGGCAGGAAAGCCGGGAGAAGAGCGAGAGTGCGAGAGTGCATGGCAAAGTATAGCGGCCGAACGCAGCTCACTTCACCACTGGGCTGGGCGCGGGACAAACAAATTGCACGTTCCCAGTCTCGTTAAAACAATGTCGCCGTGTAAAAGGTGCGGGCGGGTGCGGGAAGGTGGAAAACGACACGAAGGGTATACGGAGTACAGATGCGAAGAGGGTAAAGAGGAGGGCGAGTAGAGCGGGTAGGTGACTGCTGCAGCTTCCATCGAAGCAGTATTCAAGTGGAAAGAGCTCTTCGCTCGTTAGCATTTAATTGAGAACCTACTCGCGGGAGACGGGGGTAGGAGACAAGAGAATATCTCGCCTTCCCCTACAGATCTCTCATCGTAACGACCGGTCGACGGGCTCGTTTAAATATTTTAATAATCTCTTGTATCGCGAATGGCGATTCGAATATTTAGCGGTGTCCGCGATACCCTAGGGCGGCGGAATACTCCCTTTGCCGCCGTCACGTCGCTCAAAATATGTATGAAATACGCGGGGTCGCGAGACCGTCGAAACCGCTGGTTAAGATCAGACAATCGTCGAGAGAGGAGACACTTTCGCGACGACAAAGAATTTTTACCAGACAATTAAGTTGGTATTAATAGAGATTCGCGTACGAGACTTGGTTACGAGCCGCATCGAGAGCGATAAAAGCGCTCCTGTCTTTACGTGATATTTTAAAATTCATATTTGAGGCAAACCTAAGAGAAACAAGGAAATTACGCGATAGAAAAACGTTTTAGAATACCGTTCTCTAAAGAAAATCTTTTATAATCCTTAACTGACATGCCGCGATGGCTCACAGAACCGCTGCTCTCAAAATACCTCTTCTTTCTTTATGAAATGTTTTATCCGTGTAAAGTAAAATAAAAAGCTAATATTTTTTACTAAATACATACTAAATACATATAATATATATTTTTCTTTAAATATTCACATTAAGTAATAATAAGATGAATGTTGTTTATGTAGAAGCTCTTTTGTAACCATAAAATCTGTAGAGGTCTGAGAGATCGCGTCATGTCAGGTAAAAAAGAGAATAAAAGAAAATGTTAGTTACAAGAAGTGTATCGGATTAAAAATTGTATATTTATGGATAAGGATCCCGTACAAACTCGCGCTTCTTTTTTACACGGGAGATATTATTTATCGCAAATTTATCGATTATGCTTACTAAAAATGTGGCGTGTTAACGATAGCTCACACGACAGTAGTTTTTCATATAGAATATCGGAGCATTGACTCGTGGCGACCGGCCATTATCCAGTTTGCCTGTACATGTCGCGCCAAGACTGACAGACACGACAAGAGAAAAAAAGATAAGATTTTTTCCGATTAGTCGCATCGTTGATCAATTCAATCGACCTGACTTTCATCCCACCGCGAAGTAGGCCGTTGTAACGAGCGACTTATATCGACCTGCATCGGCCTTCGAATTTTCCGCTCTGTTGGAATGTGCGATTTACCCTGCCACTTTGAGGTTTCAACTTTTTCGTACAATTACATCGATTTTTTTCCTATATTTATCCTATATTTAATTAGAATGTCCGGTGAATTACATAATAAAGTAAAAATTCTTTAATTAACTTTGACAATTTTTAATTAAATATTAAATATTGTGATATCTGTTGAATTAAAATCGCTCTAAAATAAAATCTGTGAAAACAGTAATAATGTATGATGAAACAAAATTAATTTGCAATAATAATTACTTTGATTTTCATTCTTTGAAAATATTATAGCAATTATTCTCTTTTAGCAAATTTCTTTTTTAACTTTAAATAAATATTTTTCTAATTTATAAATATTTTTACTTATTAGAGATATGGCAATTGAAACTTATTAAGTATCATGTTGAGATACTAATATTTTGGTATTGTAAAAAAATAATTGTACGAAAAATTGTCAATGAAAAAATATAGGTATCATTTGACAACCAAACAAATGTAAAGTATCATTTTTATATAAATGTGTACAAGTGCGGCACAAATTTAATAACCTGTTATAAAAGCTTTTAATAAAAATACTAGTTTTATAATAAAATGTAGTAATATGTAACACACTTTATTTTATTCGCTATACTTACACATATAAAAGAGTTTTTACAGGACAAACTGATTTTCGTGTAATTTTATCATTCATAAGATCAATTAATCACGATTAATTATATTAAAGTTAATGATAGCTATGGTCAAATTGTCTCTCTGCTTTGAAAAACTGATTTTTTCAAGCAATCATAATTAAAGCTATTAAACCTGGAGAATCCAGGTTATATTAAAAAGCATTGCGATTGAGAACCCGATAAAATTATCATCATAATTCACTGATCTTTATATTATTTTTCTTCGTACTGGTAAACTTCCTATTCAATCGGAATATTCCAATAATCCACGTCTCCGAGCTATGCGAGGAAAGTTCGTTGGAGTTTCCGTTACTTCGTGAGTAAATAACATCAGTTATTAAACGGATATTTACATACACGTCACGGAGAGAGGCAAACTCCTCAAACGATCCCGGGAGTACCCATAAAAATGTCCTTGTGCGATACCACCGCCGTCGGAAATATACCCTTTGACCTTTGATGGAGCAACCCAACCTGCGGGCAACGTTAGCCAGGCGACTTTGTAACCTTGTCTCTATCCTTCTCTCTCTCTCTCTCTCTCTCTCTCTCTCTCTCTCTCTCTCTCTTTCTATTTGTCCCTTTTTGTTAAATCATCTCTCCTCCTCTTCGAAGCCCTTTACACCTTGTGCTCTCTAACAGATCAACCAGGTATCCAGATTCATTAGCGCGTCCAGTGTACAAAGTTTCCCTACAGCCTTAGAGCTACGAAAACCCACCAAGAACCGGTAACCTGATTAGCTCATCTTCACCGATACACAGCTCGATGATCGACAAATATCGACGCACAACGTTGGCCGGTCCTCCTGCTTACGGATTTCATTCGTAGTGTGGCTCGCTTGCCGACCTGTGTATATATGCATACGTTTGGTGGGCCAGGGAATGCACGCCGGTACCTAGCAGTATTTGCTGTTTGCAGTTTACTCAACCCATCTATGTTTTCCCTTCCTCTCGTTCGCGCTGCGTCCTCGGTCTTGCATTCTCCGCCACCCTTCTCTCGGGATCGGAAAGTGTTGTTACTGTCGCGCGTTGCCTCATACGCAGAGCTCCATGTGCTCCCAGAATACGGGAGATTGGCGAGCAGATGGAGGACAAAAGAGAGACAGTCTGCCGAGAGGGATTTTATTATACGGTACAACGGAAACCCCGAGGAGTATAACCGTGAAAATGCACAAATAATATGAGCCCCGCAAAACATACGGGCGCGATAACATCGCGAGCACGGCGACGAGAGACGTCGCGCGCCCTACGATAGCAAAACTGTAAGAAGATGATTATTACCTGCGAAGTTGTCAAGCATAATAACAGAGGCTGCAAGATTGAAATCTAATTAAATATCTATGAACTATACATGTCTCAGTAATAAATTTTTCTTACGGACAACTTGAAACACACGGCGCAAGCATTTATGTTTGAAGTAAAATCGCTCGAAATCTTTCAGTGTTGCTATCGTGAAAATTAAAATTGCGATTTCTAAGAAAGGCTTGGCTGAACGCGCGCATTCAGTACATCCATTTTCCGAGGAACGTTTTCCGTTAATCTCCCCAATGCGACACCGTACAATGTAGGAAGTCGGTTTGCCAGGAAAGTCGTTGGTGTCGGAACGTTTTTCTCGGCGGCCGTATCGGCACTACGAGCAAATTCAACGGCGGATAATATATCTTTACAACGGCCGTTGTGTTACGTACCGTCGCCGTGTAACATCGATCCGCCGCACTTAACGTCCCCGAACGCGTAAAACGCAGTGCTCGAAAATTCGATTCCCCGCGATACAAACCTTCCGGAAACGCAACTCCTCGTTCAACACGAACAGATAAACCATTCGGTGTCGACTAGTAGAACGATGTCCTTTTCGACTGATATACATATATATATATATGTACATACATATATATACATATACATACACATTATACAATATATATTGTATATATACCGATAGCTTTAACGAATCCGACACGAGAATCGCCTCTAGGGACGGAACTAAATCATTCGCGAACAGCTTCGTAACAATAGGTTTTTGAACACGTGCGAGAGTATCTCTGCGAGAGAGAACAAATGAACTACATGCTACGGTATCGAAAAATAATGAAATATATTCAAACCGTCATAAGCGGTCTTTACAAAGTATTTCATTTATTATTCACATGTCTACCCTCGGCAGTTTCGATGTTCCAACAGCAAAATGAGCATCTCCGATAAGGTTTTAAATGCCATTCCAAATCTGATACAGATAGAGAATCCATGCTCCAGGGATCATGCCGTGAAAGGTACAAGACACTTCGACTTTTTTCGATCGCGCGATCAGGAAAACCGTGTGAATCCCTCCTTCCGTCGTCCTCCGTTTCTGAGAGCGCTCGCGCGGTGGTGGATAGCCGGCTACACGGTTTCACCATTATCGGGTGTTTACGAGGACGACGACGAGGGGTGTAGCACGAGGCACACACGAGGACGACGGGGGAGGTCGCATCGCCGCCGGTGGAGATCGCATCGGTCGCTCCGCATAATAACTAGCTACCCCGCATTTACATTTTAATACGACCGCTCTGCATAGCGGATAAAAGGTATATACCTATCGCGGATGAAATCACCCACTGTTATCCCTACGTCGTCATCGACGACACCACCGCGTACACACAACACACATACACATGCACGCTCCAATTCGACTTTCGTCGAAACAATTCAACCGCGATAAATCGTCCTTTCTTGACTATGTTTGGAAATAATACTGCTCCACTTCGTTGTTCGATCTTTCTTGAATAAAACACTTTCGAACAGTAAAATATTCCCAGCACATAAACATGCATATATATTTTATTCTAAAATAATTATTAATTAATTCATTGCCAATATGAAAGTAAATATTATATAAATATTAATTTAAGCATATGTATATTGAATGAAAATATACAGCTTTATAGGTTTATTAAACCTCGTTGATTAGTTTATCTCAAAACTATATACGGATTTCAAGAATAAATAGCAAGAATAGAAAAATAAAAATTTCTATTTTGTTGCCATCAATAAAGTGCCAATAAATTCTGTCACGTTGGAGTGAATGTGTATCAGCTCTTAAACAAAGTTACAGTTCTTAATTCGCAAATCTATCGAATATATTACATCTGGCACGCGGCACTCCAATTTTTTTTTATAGATATATTTTTTTCCGTTAACGGGAATTTAATATCGAAATCGTAACATCCGAGCCGATATCGGAAATTTTGACCGCGTGGAAATGGATGGAAAATGGATAATATTAACAGCACCGCGCGCTTGCCGGGCGAGTGTTTAAAATCCGAATGATTTCAAATAAAACGGTGACGATCAGTTAGTCAGCGAAATTGGCGTTATCTAATCTCGAAGCGGAGGAAAAAAAATAAATTTTGTAAATTTCCCGAATCTACTTTCCCAGCATAATTTGTTACATGAAATAGGCTCGAGAAATAGCCAAGAAATTTTCAGTCTTCAGTGGTGATTGGGAACATCGAAGGGGAAGTTTCAGAGGGTACCGCGTGTGTTGTTAGCACGGATCCGGGAAGCCAGCTAGATATCCATTAAGATAGGGCCGGGGCATCTTTAACGGCGAATCAGAATGTCGACAACAACGACTGGCAGGGGTTGGTGCCGAGGGAATGACGAAGCAAGAAACACGGTCGTTTCACCGCGTGGTTTACGAGTTTCTCTCAAGAGTGTCCCAAACGCGATTTCGCGAGTGAATAGGTCGTGAAAAACGTTCCAGAACACAGCATTTTTTATCCTGATAAAAACGATGCATATGTTTAATTCACACCGGAAAGAGCGAAATTACAATGTTTTAAATATTAAAATGCTTTTTTTGTCGATCGTATTGATCTACCTCTAATTTTATATAAAACTATTGACAACAATATTACTGACATTTCAATAATTTAATTTCCTGAAATGATAAATTCGTGTTTAAATATGTTTTTACAACGATGATGTAAAAATTCGCATTATTGAAAAAAATTTTAATACATTTCGATACGGAGACTATTCAGTAGCAAATGCAATTGACAAGCGAATGGAGTTAATTGAGAGCTAATTTATTAAATGCCGAAAAAGTGCCGAAAAAGTAGAGGCAGAGTAGCTAAAGTCATAATTGCGAATGCACTCAACTTTTTTATGCTTCGATTAGATTCACTACTGATTTAATATAATCCAATTTTCAAACTCGATTCCATCGATTCAAGATCGATTAGATGGAAATCGATTTTTCTTTTCTAGTAAAATTTATGCTTTCATTCAATGTATATTTTTAATATCGGTACTCCCTATTAATTTGCCAATTTATACGTCTCATCCTGTGCACATCGCAGTGCGAAACAGTATTCTCGGCAGGTCTATAACTAGACGTGGCTCATGTCGAGCAATGAATATCGGGATACGGAAATGGCGAAAGCCCTGTGAATGCGTCGTCGTCGTGTTCGCACATATATAACGGTGATTTATTAGGTGGGGAATTCCAATTCGCGGCCTGGCACGGCCGTGCGTCGTGTCGCCATCGAATCCCGTAAACATCTTCGATCCGCTCCTCGGCAGTTTCTGTTTAATCTCTTCGAGAGAACTTCATAAATTTCTACTCATTTATCAGAACGATTTTTCCGGAATCTCGAGGCGATCGCGCGTACGAATCGCGAAAACACTGACATAAAAGCGCGCATTCGAGCACGTGCGAATGCTTCTATCGCGAATTGAAACGAGTGGAATTTAAAGGAAGCAAAAGTAATTTCTTCAAGTATTTTTAACTTCTCCTGAATTCAATGAAATGTTGAAGATTACTTGAAAATTTTGTAAAAAATATCTAAAACTGCTTCCTTTGTAGAATCGAATGTTCTTTTTTTATGTCCTACGTAATTTGATATGATACTGCAAGTGTGTGCGTTATACATACAACACTTGTTTCTTACTTGTATCTTTAATGATATTAACTGATAAGATAATAAATATTAAAGAAAGATACCGAGAGAAATATTCAACAAGCAAATAACAAAAAGTCTACTCAATATTCGTCAAAGAATTTGCTGTCGATGGAGGAAAGATGCAGACAGCTCGTACATAGAATAAGGAAATAGATCACGTTATTTAATCTGAATGTCAGGAAAAGCGAATGCGGTGGATATCGACAGGGAATCAATTCTGTATGTACAATTCAATCAAGACCAATCGTTTCCGGCCCGCAGTATTATAGGCAAGAGATTGTCGGACTCATTTTTCCTTCTCTGACATTTCACCTAACTTGCAAAGGTATGATCGCTTCGTTATCTCCGCGTATGAATCGCGACCATTCCCGTTTCGTGCTGATCTTAATTTCATTTACGGCGGAACGCCCGAAACGCGAAGTTGCGCTTCGCCGCGCAGCGGAAATAAATTGGTGCTGTGCAATTACATTACATCCACTAATTTGTTTTGGTCTTTTGCAATGTGACAGAAGACTGGCACTCTCGGCTCGGCGCTGCAAAATACGTAATACGTAATACGCCAAGTTGAGGAAGAAAGGCGGAAGCGAAGCAACAGCCATTTTCATTACCAGTTTCCTGTGCTTGTTAACATTTTACGAGGCGCAACTTAACTCTAAATATTTAAGCACGCTCATCGAAATGTTGGAGTGTTTTGTCAGAGGGTTTATCTAATAATAAAGTGACACATTTTAAAAATTCGATAAAGTAGCTACTATTTCTATCTTGCAGCCATTTGAGCCCGTAAAATATTAATAGCCAGTATTTTTTCGTAAAATTATCAAATACAAAAATAATTGTATTTTATATTAAAGAAAAAGATTGACGCGAAATTTTAATTTATGCATATATCAATCTTCAAAATTCATCGATTGGCAATATGGCAGACAACAAAACGCAAGTAAAAAGAGGAGCATTGCAGCAGACGCGTCCGACGCCGTGCGTGGCTTTCAGACAAAAATATTGGTTCGCTGGTAGTGAGTTATACGACGGTAAGGTATTATTCCGCGGTAAGGTATGGCACGACGGCGAAATCTGGTTCCGTTATCTATGCGCCATATCCGTGAATTCCACCGTGAAAATAACAGTCCAAAGAAATAACGTATTCGCAGGACCGAGACTATGCGCTCGCACGCCGCGTGGTTTTCGTTTCGATACTCTCTCCGCGCTTTCGTTGAGTGAAGACGAGGGATGCGACGAGAGTAACGCGAACAGCGGCAAGCGCGGCGACGAAAAAGAAACGTGGCGACTCATACATATGCAAGAAGTTCTGGGGTTTAAAATGCAACCTGAAAACCACGTCCACGAGCGGAACGGCAAGAAACGAATAATTATTATAATCGTATCGAGCATGTTCGATTTTCCAACTATTCAAATGCTGGCTCCAAAATAAACCAACGAATATAACATTGTCGTTATTTCTTGAATGTGGCTAAACATATTTTAAATTTATAATCTAACAGAAATTTATCTGCTATGTTTAAATTACCATAAAAGTATGAAAAACGTGTTATAATATATTAATTTATTAAACAATATGGAAAAGATTTTAATACCGTGTATTCACAAACATGATATACATGATATTTAATTATTTTAAAAAATGTAATATAACTACAAAATAACTACGTCAATAATTAACTAACATATATTATAAGACATCATTTATAAAGAGAGTTAAAATAATCTTTTTAGAATACATCGAACAATTTTAGAATGTATATATTAATAAAATATTAACATATACACTAAAAACTAAACTAATAAAAGTACTTAAAAAAATAATTGACTACAAATTGGTGAAATAATATATTATTAAATTTAAAAGTATATAAAGGTTTTCTATATCAATATGTTTAATATTGATTTCGTTTTGAAGATGACATTTCATGAAAAATAAGAATAACGGAAATAGACGAGAAAAGGTGGATAGAGTCGAGGGAATAGGTGCTATATATGAGGATACAGGCCCGACTATTAATACTCGCAAATTATAAATAATGTCTGGTACCGCTCCCACAAATCAACGTTTACGGTAATACCATCGGGGTTTTCGACTCGTTGGAGGATTAAGCGCTTTGCCGAGAGACGCTGACCTGCTGCCAGAGGGAAGACGATAAAGGATGGGTAGGGGTAAAAGCGGAGAAGAACTCCGCGATCGAAAACCGAAGCCCACGAGGGTGGATCTGTGTATTAAGCTCCATTGAAAGAAAGATAATGTTTCGTGGGAATGTTTCATCGAACTGATGCAGGCCGAGCAGGCGATACCGATATCACCTCACTAACCGCTCTCGCCGTAACGGTACACGGCTGCAGAGCAAAAAATATTTATTTCCGATAAAGTTCCAGCCATTAGACGGCACCCGAGAATGTCCCAGTCGCACGCGTTTCGGAAAGTCTACCTGACGCTCATAATTTCGTTCGCAAGATCGAATTTTACGGTTTCGCGATCGAATAATAATAACCCGCTGCGCGATAGTACAGCGTACTTTTGAAATATTTTCCCAATCATAATCACATGCCATTATTTTACGATATGAAAGTATCGATTTTAGATATTTTAAAAGGACAATATCTATAAATGGTGCTTCTAACTCATAACCGAAATTAATTAAACGAATAGTGCATTGTGCAGTTATTCATTCTATCCCAAATTTATACGATTTTATATAAACAACTTTTAAATAAAATAAAATTAACGTTTTGCTGTGCTAAAATTGATAAACAAATTTTTAATGCTCTAAAGAAAGAAATAAAACAATATTTTATGATACGCAAATTATTTTTACATTTTATAATTAAAAATTTTTAATTATGTCTCTACGTCTTGTATAACCTTTTAAATAGATGAGAAAGGACTAATATCATAATTAAATAGAGAGAATTTTTAGTCAGATTAAATTTTGGTAGCTTAATAATATATCTGTTTGAATTTTATATAATTTTTATATTTTCTTATTATTATAGCTTTATTATTATAACTTATTATTAAGTAAATTGTGCGTCAATTATTTCTCGGTCTTAAAACACAATTCTTCCGTGTTGTAATAGCAAACCCACATATTTAATTGACTAGAGACTCGAGACTAATAAGTATTATTTTTTAATTACTGTAAAGAATGAAAAAAATAAAATAATTTGAATCTTACTGTATTAAAACTAATCAATAAATTTTTAATACTCTTTCTGTAATATAATAATATTTTATAATAAGCCAATTATTTACGTACATTTAATAAAACCATTTTATGTTTATACGTAAAACATATTACTACTACTCAATCTGCTACATATTTATATGACAAATTTCTTGTAAATAAATACAAGAGTAGATCGAACGATAAAATTGGTAGCCTGCTGGAAGAAAATTAGAGATCGAGATCGCGAAGATTTTCCGGAGTAGAACCCAATAGATAGATCGTCTGGCCGGGAGGTAACATGAGTGATTTCTGCAATTACGCTTGGACGACCTTCGAGAAGTCTTTCGAAAGTACCAGTGAGTCTGGAGGACTCGGCCTCGAACGCGGAGAGAAAATAGGACGAAGCTGGGATGTTCGGGCGATGCCGCAGCCTGATAACGTACGTCTTTCCGTGGATCTTGTCTCGTTGTCTTCTTGGGGGGGCCGAGGGGCCGTCGTCGCCGTACGCTAAGAGCAACTATGGTACGAGAGGTAGACCGTCAAACAGATTGAAATCAAAAGAGAGAGAAAGAGGAATGGAAAGAGGGAGGATGCGGGAGCGAACTTCTATTTTCTCCCGCAGAGAGTCCGCGCAGAGAGTACCGCAGCCAAATCTGAAATGAAAATCTGCGGCGGGCCCGCGGGATAATTCGGCGGAACGAAGGGCGGAGGGAAGGACGGGCAAGAACGCCGACAAGCTGATTAAAAAGTCGCCCCGCGAACCCGGGGTATGAATATAATCTCCGACAAATATTTAAGTTGCCAGCGTTGCGCCGCGGAGGTCGCCGTTGTTGACTGCGCGCGTTACCCGATAACGAAGTGACCCTACCCGAAGCGTGGCTATCTCGCCGGAAATAATGCCACTTCGCGAATTAACCCGTTCAAAAGCGCCGACTCGCGCTTTCCCGTGATTATCTCCCGCGGTACGATACGATGAATCAAAGAGAATAGAAATTCCAATGCCTGCAAAACCAAAATGCGTAAAATGTAAAACAAATCTAAATTTTGAAGTCATTTGGATATTCACATATTCGGGATAGCGCAATTCTATTCTGAAATTCAAATACTTCGAATACTTCGATGTGAGAGCTTGATAATTATTCAAAACATCTGTATTATGCGATTATTGGATTATTTACAATCCAGTATTGAGATAATGAGGTTGCAATTTGAACGCAATGATCCAAATCATTGTTTCTCGTAATTGCGGAAATAACATTAAGAATTTACTTTACTTAATGGACAGAATAAGACCTGAATTTCAATAGTTTATAAATACTTAAAATACTTATACATATAAACGCAGAGTTTCGTGCGGTAGCTGAAAATCCGAAACGCAGTTAATCGTAAAAATATATAGAGACTCGAATTCATATCGATATTTATTGCTTCGGTTTTCTGCTGTGACAACAAAAGATCGTGTATCACCTTCCGCGGTTGAGGTCGAAAAATATTTTTGCCGTTATCAGATAAAACTCAAGCGACGAAAAAATACGAGAGAAAGGAGGGCTTTAGCCAGCGCGCGAATCTGCCGGGTAAGCGCTTTTCCCCCGACACCCCGCTAAAGCGGAGAACGTGGCGGAATTCTCGGTTATGTAGAAACATTTTATATAATCCCGCGTACCGCATCGGTGAAGAAAATCTTTAAAAATACCGCCGCGTCCCCTAAGACTTGTATTCTTATGTATTCTTATTCTGACCGATCGGAAACGTCAGCGATTTCGTCCACCGCTGCCTTTGTCATTCACTGATTTAAAAAAAAAAAATCGCTCCATAAATCCGTGACTTCTACCGTGTATAATATAGGGAAAAAAACCTGATGCAGAGATATTAAACTGTGTAGGATTGTAGAATATTATCGTCGAACGCTTATTCCTAAAAAAAAAAAAATTTATCATTGCACCGTGTATTATATATTTTTTTTTGTTGTACAATGTGAAATCAAATCCGTATTAATAAAAAAAAATATATAGAAAAAATACGAACTTCACATAACTTTGTATTATCAATAGTATTTAAAGTCTACCTTTTGTATGTTTGTAACAATTATATACACAACATTGTATGTGCGCGCGTGAATGTATGTATATTGTAATGTGTGTATATTTATATATAATTTTCGTTCTTTTAGAAATAAAATTTAGTTCAGATTTTTAAAATATGTAATAATTTCGATTAAAATATACCATATAAGTGTATATTATTAAATGAATTTTATATCAAGAACTTTATGTATATCTTAAAAACGATTTATATACGATATGTAATACGTATGTATTACATAAGATGTACATAAAGTCCTTTTAATAGAATTCATTGTATAATTTATAATAATATACAATTTATGACATATATTTCAATAAAAATTACAACATATTTTTAAAAATCTAAACTAAATTCCATTTCTAAAGGACATGTAATTCCCATCAATATCCTAATTGCGAATACTGCGGCCCTTTGACTCTAACACGCGAATAGCCCCGGGGACTTGCATTATTTAATATTATTTGCAGTATTCCACAGCATTAATTAATCAACTGTAGCTTTCACTTGCCAAAACCGTTTCGCGATCCGTCTTAGCAGTCGCGATTTCCTAATTGAGCCCTACAAAGGATATACATCACAAACAGTTCGACTTGCTGAGCTCTCGAGCTACGTATCTCAAATGCAAATCGAAGTCGAACGGACGAGAAGCAAATAAATAGATAACTATGTTTACACTAGTATTATTAATTCATTAAGTAATTCTTCCTTTGAAAGAGCGAATCTGAAATCTCAAGAATATTGACGCGAGAATAGCACTTTGCGAATGATTGTAACAACATATTGAGATAAAAATGTATGAATATCATTTCTGTAAAAATTACCCGTTTGGTAACGGTTTTTAAAATGATATATTTCTAGAGAGAAAGCGCGACTTGTTATAATTATTCTGCACTGTTTGAAGACAAGGTAATACAGCAGAGGATTAGCATTTTTGATATGGGCACCACTAATTAATCGCCGCTCGTAATAGGGGAACGCACGCGCGAGCGGCGATTAGGCGCGCGGCTAATCCACGCGCTGGACGATCGCCGTCGGCCTGCCGGAGCGTCGCGACGCGGCTCGACGGCGCGCATAGACGGCCGTGCGATATTGCGCTAAACCGAGCAATTACCGGCCGTAATCCCGGTAATAGAATTCCAATATGCGTGCCAATTGGACCGAGTCCTCCCGAGTGCGGGCGTGCAGGCGCGAACCGGCGCAGGCCGAAACCTGCACGCCCCGACGAAAACCGTGACACGGTTCGCCCATTAGCCACGGTCCTCGATTATCCGCGGGTTGTTTGGGTGTGCACACGTTTAGCACACGCATCTCCCCATACACATATGGATATCGAGCGCATATGTGCGCGCCGAGGGGGACCGAGGGGAGCCGCAATAAGGGGACCCGGAAAGGACACACGGCCCGCCCGGATCTATCCCTTCGTCCGCCGATCTTTCGGATCGCACGTTCGACACGATGATGTGGTCACGATCACTGTTAGCACAATTTCGAAATCTGCTGACCTGGCGGTCGACGTGATTACTGCGTATCGAGTGCGATCCGCGTAGCACAGATATAGAATAGAACAGGAGGAAGATATCTGTGCGGAATCTCGGCCGGTGTACAGACCGAATATTGAAATCGGTACTATTTCGGTGAGTTCAATTTTCGACGCAGACGCGGAATTCGATGCTGTGCAGAGTAGACATGTAAAAATGTCACCATGCGTCAGTCGTCGGGTTTCATTACGTCTCTGTGTGTACTCGTAACGCCGGACTCGCGAAAATTAGGTTTCTATGTCCATGAAATATACCATCTCTATTTAAACATGCGTTTTTTTCACTCTGAACATAACATTGTCAATCAAGAAGATGACTTAGAAAAACGCTTTTAAAAAGAGCATAAGCTAATAAATAAATAAAGCCAGTGAATGCAATAGGATTTTTTAAAAATAAAATTTTCGCACACAGAGATTATTAATTGCACATACACACATACATACGTAAAAATTTAAGCTATTATTCTGTTAAAAAATTATTGTATCTATTTTTTAAGACAAAACTTCAGAGAATCCGCGTTACATGACGTCAACTACATGAAAAAAAAAAAAATGCTTTTGAAATACTTTGTCCATTGCATATTCTAACATTGCATAAAACTACTTACATAGTTCTGAAGCTGGGAAAGCATGGCGAACAGGAATGTGGAGAGGAGATGGTATCAACTCGATGTGGAAACAACCATCGTGAGCTTCTCGCGCGTAAGGAAGTGAAAAAAGGTGAATGTTACTGCGTCATTGACAGTTGTGTCGAACTTCCGTATTGTGCCGCGAGCGTGGACTTTCCGCTTTTGCGCGTTTATTCGCGATCCGTTGCGGGAATGAACGGCGAACGTGGAATTTCACTCTGAATATACAGAAACAGAACCAATATTACAAACTGCGTCGTTCGACGATGCGCTCGCACATTGTGCAATCACGCGAAACACTAAAATATACTAGTCCTTCACTTATCTGATGAAATTCAGACCGATCCCTACAGCGTTTCATCGGCAAAAAACTCTCCGAGTCGTCATGGAATTGCACATGTATACATAAATCAGAATTATTGGAAACTAATGTAACGTGAAAGGAGAGCTTTATTTTCTCGAACAGAAAAAGCTCTTTTAAAATGTCACTTTTTTTCTTATTTCATAATATTCTTCGAGTTTTTCCCGTTCTTCAAAAACCCTAGAATGACCCTCTAACGTCCCTAAGACGAGTAAATTATTGATATAATACCTTGTACGATACTGTAAATTTCTATGGGAATTGCCACTGCTCCTACTTTATATTATAATAAACTTAATTTGACTAAAAGAATGAGATAAAATTAGCGACATATTGAGTAAGCCTTACTTAATTAATTTATCTAATCCATATAGTCAAAATTTTACCTTCCTTTTAGTCAAAATTAATGAAATATTGAGTAGGAGCAGTGGCGATCTATGGATTAGTTAAAAATAACTCAAATTGAGTATAATTTGACACTACAGTTTAACAGTGGAGAAACTCAAGTTTAGTAAAAATAGGTACTTAGTTTATTTTATCACTACAAAAACACATCGCATCTTCCAATTAAATGAATACACGAAACAAAGGACCAAGAGAGTTCACGATCAACGTGTGTGGGTAAGTATCGAGGATTCTGCGAGAGGATATACGAGGAGAACTCGGGTAAGAGGATCCTTCACCGTTAATTGGACTAGGTCCGATGATGTCGCCGTGCGAATTGTCGGCCACGAAATTACCCCGATATCTTCTCGCGCCGTCATTTAAAGCTCGAGCGGTACAATCGGACGTCGCTACACGGATTTTCTTTTCCGTGTGCCTCGCCGACGACCCCGAAGGGAGTTCAATTACCCAGGCGATGAGACCGACCGACGGTTTCGTCGGGACGAAAATCGCAACGAGAGACGAAATAAGACGCGAAGAATAATAAAACGTAACGCCCTCGAGGCGTTCTCTTTTTCTTCCCGCTTTCTCTTCGCAATGGCACAGCTCGCGAGCGTTGCACGTCTGACGTAAATTATCGATATTATTGGAGCGAGATAAATTTAACCCCGATTCATTGCGCGATTACATTTAATTGCCTCCAATTAAATCGCCGTTCCAATTAAAATCGACGCGAGCGCAGAGGGTTCATTACGATTTATTGGACCAATGGCGGTCCTTCTCTCTGTCCTTTATCTCGTGCACTCTTACATCATAGATTTGCAAAGAATCGAAACAAAGACATCAATATGCTTCTTTGTGCATTTTAGAGATACCTCTTAGAAAAGTTATTTCGTTTTTTTTTTTAATTCAAATGCTTGGATAGAAATAAACAGTTTGTAAAAAAACGACAGTTTGTATAACAGATATTAGAAGACGATTTAAATTTAAAAGTAATTATTTCATCAATTAAAATATTTTTAATATTGCTTTTCCATGCAAAGAAGACGTTTTATTTATCTTTATTTAAAATCATGATAATATTTAAAACGTATTAATTTAACATTACATTTCTTAGAACACTATTTTATCTCACTAAAGAGTCTACTATCCCTATAATAAAAAGCTAACACATTTTTATTTCATACGAAAATACAAAAGTACATGTATTTGTCATAAATATATATTTAAAGAACTGAGAGAAAAAAATGTTCATGAATCATAAAATGGATGCGCAGCATGTGTGGAAGCATTCATTGACTAGTCGGCGGTGAACCGCCACTGTCATACTGACTCTTATTTCTTAATAAATAAGCAGCGAGAAAGTTTATAGGGTCAGCAGGCCTCTCTTTGGCCAAACACGACAATGCTTGCAATAATATCGGCACTACAGTCTGGTCTAAATACTGTCTGGTTGGAAGAGATTGTACTTCGACACGAGGTTTCTTTGCTGGTATGCCGGACAGATCACCATCTTTATCCATCCCTATGACTTTCTGCAATCAAAAAGATACAGGATTTATATATACGTCGATGAACAACAGTTCCAAAAGCGCTTATAATAATTGAAGAACTGTAATCTCATTTGCAAATGTGTCTCATTTAACTCTTACACCTCAAATAATTTCATCACGTTGATGATTAAGAAATAATCTTCAAAATAATAGCTAAGATCTTTAAATTTCACCTGTCCTGTCTCTCGATTTGAATTATACAACTACTCCAATTACTCTTTCACATTTGTAAAAGTAACGGAGTTATTTCATATGTAAGAGTTACATGGGACATCCTGTACTTTACGATTGTTAAATGTGTTATTCTTAGGTTCAAAACGCATGCTCCACATTTGCAAGAGTGTTATTGCTTTAACGAAGATTGTTATCAGCTGGCGAAAATCAGGTGATAAGCGATAAGGACGCTACGTTCGTGACCGCGCTAACCGGTTCCTAACCTAACTTTTGCACCGTAAAGGCGTGGAGTTTCAAACATATCGCATCTATCGTCGTGGCAGACACATTTGGCAACTCCAACGAAATATCACCGTTTGTGCGGGCCAGCAGTTGCGACGGTTTGTAGGTTATGTGCTCACTTACGTGGGTTGTCTCGGTTACGGCATTGGTGACGGGTTGAACCGGCATTGACACTTCCGTCCGTTCCTCGGTTGCGTTTTCTGTCGTTAAAAAAGAAATAAACGGTGAATGGCTGTTATTAGAACGTGATTTCGAACGCTGGGCCTAGCCGAGCGATGGCCGGACCGGCCCATGGTTACGCGGAAATAGAAAATAAGTGGACACATACCACCGCCGGACGCCATGGTGTAAACAATCGTCACTGCCGACCGACGTCGAACTATCGCGCCGAGATAACGTCGCCGCTGTTAGTGCGAGCCGGTAAAGTGCGCTGTCGACAAGGTAGCTTTTGAGGACTCGCATTCTATAAACAAGGGCCTCATGGGCCGTAAAATGATAATAATAATGAATAGGATGCAATAATTAACAGTGTAATTAATAATAATGATGACTTACCGAAAAGCCAGTTATTACACGTTTTTTATATGTCACAAACTTAAGCTATCTGAACCTAGCGCCCGATATTTTTAAAATTTAACTTTTCTATACGGGAAATGATAGCAGTTCATTTGTAGTTATTTGTAGTTGAACGGTTCAAAATTTATAAAAAATCAAAGATATTGCAAAATGCTAATTTTACCATTTCTTGAGGTATCTCAAATCCGCTTGCGCAGTCCTTTTCAGAATCATGCGTAGTTGTTTGCAACAATTTTTCTTTCGTTTGTGTGTAGTTAAACGGTTCAAAAGTTATAAAAAAAATCAAAGATATTGCAAAATGCTAATTTTGCATTTCTTGAGATATCTCAAATCCGCTTGGGCAAACGAAATTGTTGTTACTACAACCAACTACAAACGAAATTATAATTTTATCGCAGGATGGAATTTTATTATGTGAGAAAGTAGAAACTGAAAATATGCTGAGATGTTGAATTAGAATAAACTTCCTGGTTCAGAATTTTTTTCCTTGAGCAAAGCGTTGTTAAAAAAAATATTTATCCTATTATTTCGATTTATTTTGAATATCATTTCTTTTCCAACTATATTACGTATTTTGATCCATGTGTAATTAATTCATATATAATTAAATTAAATTTGTAGAGTATTCAATTTTATATAATTTATTAAATCTACACAGGAATAATTAATTATTTAATATTTTGTTACTAAATATTAATACTAAATTATAACATAATGAAAACGCATGTATATATTATTTATTTATTTATTTAAAATTTATTTTGTATTATACATATATATCTATGATAAAAAATATAATTACAATACAATAATACAAAATATGATATTGTTTTTAAGCAGTCCGAATAAATCCCGATTGCTAACGAGATCTGCGAAGCTAGCACGATATTTTGTTGATTTAAAAAAACTAAAATTTTAAGAACTTTTAATCCTTTTTACACTTTTAATATTAAACACGGCATTCGGAGAAAAAGTGTTGTGCTGATTACTTATCGCGATTCTAGCGACAATTCTGACTAGTTCTAATAGAGTTCTATGCTCTACAATCATTTTTAAACAAAGTTTCGGCGGTAACATATTTTTAAATATTTTTTTAATTTCCAACATCAGCACTCGGGATTAAAAAATATGTAATCACCGCAACTCTATTTAAAAATGATTGTAGAGCTCTGTTAGAACTAGCGAGAACTATCGCTAGAACCGCGATAAATAATCAGCACGAGACTTCTTCGAGTGCCATGTTTAATATTAAAAGTGTAAAAAAGGGTAACTGTTAAAATTTTTTTTTAATTATACAAATGATAAAACTCGAATAGTACTAACTGGAACTATTGTTAAAAGTGATAATATTTATTGTATTTTCATACATAGAGGGAAAGGTGTCGTACGAGATTCGCAAAGTTAGCACGTCTTTATTAGCACGTTAGTACGTACGAATATGCAGAAAGTAGTAATTAAAATATTTTAATGTATTCATGCATGTCATGTAATAAGTGTATAAAAAGTGTATATATCTGTAGGTACCAATAATTGATAAAAGATTGAAGAGAAAAACGAGTCGGAGATCGTTTTAAGGTTTCTTTATTCAACGCAAAGTTAGACGCTACAACTTTGGTACAAAAACATAAAGTAGTGGCGTTGAGAGGAAACGGTACACTGCGAGCGGATCCTCGAGTCTCCTCGAGCGCGGATAATGTTCGCGTTTTTTTTCTTCTTTCTTTTTCCTTTATCTTATTTCCATTTACCAAACAAGATCGCGTTCCCGCGATTCTTCCGCACGTACGCAAGGATCGTCAAAAGGACACGAAGGAAACGCTTCGAGGGTTGACAGGCGACGATAAGGAAGGCGGAAGGGGATAGGACACGAGCTCGAAGAACCGCGTTCGCCGTCGTACGAAAAGAACAGCCAAATGCTTTCAACGCATATTATCAATCAAGCATATACAAGCGAGCGACACGCTTCGCGGCGTCTCTCAAAAAAGTAACGTCGAGTCTTGCAAAGAATTACTACGCAGTATAACGTCGATCACGAGAAGCGCGACGAGCGAACGATAGGCTCGGGGGGTGTCCGGCAAGAAGGGCACGAGCGGTGAATACATGTATGTACCAAATCTTACCAGGATGCTACTGTGAGGGCAAAGCAACCGCGAGCGAGAGATGGATGTGAAGCGGTAAGCAAAACGTGGACGTAAAATTCTCAGTCTTTGAGTCACATTACTCGTCATCAACGTTTTCAGCTGCGAAAAACATTTTATGTTTAGCCGAAGTTACGATTTAACTGATTGTCGCTAAACGCCTCGTTCACAGCCCCCTTTGCCGGTCACCCCGGGCCGCTCACAACATAAACATTTATCACCTGTGCAACGTCGCGGACGTGCACTTCGCTTAAGACAAAAGATAAAACCGCGACCAAGGTAGCGCGCGGAGACGTGATCATATTACTATATACGAATGCATTAATATCGTTTATCATTATTATCGGCCTTGCGCCGTATTAGCTCTGGTTAGATTCGGAAGCGATTCGAAGCGACAAAGTTTCGCGGGGGAGGGGGGGGGGCGAGTTACGTGAGTAGAACGTGATACTGTAAGTCGTAAAGGGTGACTTGGGAGAGACGAGATACGGCTACGTTAATTACGGTAAGAGCGCGATCGTAACATATACACGAGACACGAGGCTTTTTGCGCAGCCTTTTAAAATCACATCGATGAGTAAAAATGCGTCGGCGCGTCGAGCCGCTGCCAGTTTCGATTGGCAGAGGGTAGGAATTCCTCTGCGAGGGCAGAAGCGACGCGAGCGGACGAAGCACCCTCGAAGCTCTCTACTCGGACATTTCTCGGCAATTCTCTCGACAGTCTGTACGTGCGCATTGTCACTTTTAATTCTATTCACGTAATAAGAAATAATGGCAGTAGCAATTTAGGCCTTACTAATTGCGGCTCGAATGAACATTGAGATGTAATGGCATCAGAATATTGATATCAAATAACTTTCAAAATGTTTGCTTTCGATGAACAAATCTATCAAATTAGATGAATCGAGTTAATGGTAACACTAACAAGGAACGATAATTCACGAGATGTGACTTGTCCGTGCATTCAGAGTTACAATGGGATGCAATTGAGGTTGCAGTCCTCGCGATAGTTATTTATCGAGAGTACTTGTTGGCCCGGTCGCCCAACTGGGAGCCGGCTCGCGCAACGCCTCGGCAAACAAATGCGACACCTAGAAATAGCTACTTACAACGTATGTATATATATAGTTAGTATATATATATATATAATATATATTTATATTTATATTTGTATGTATATATCTAGAAATAGTATCGTGATAAAAACGAACTATGAGACGCGGCGTCGTGATCGCGGCGTCGCGCGACGTCGGGCTGGTGTGCACGCGAATAAAGCTCGGGGAAGCATCCGCTTCGTTCGTCGAATTAGCGCAAGATCAATTGTCCGATCGTGGACAGATCATTTTCGATTCGCGATCTGATCTCATTCCGTTAACCAGACCCCGACCTCTCGCCTCGTCGCGAAGATCCAACGATGCCTTCTCGCGACCATCCGTCCGACTTAAAGCTATCTACGTTAAACCAGCTTCTTTTATTACTCGAATCGCTTACACCTGTAACGATCATCGTCGCGATGTCAGTGAATCTTACGTACGGTACGTCGCAATCGATCGTAGAAGATTAGTACGGGGGGGATAATTAGGTGTTTACAGCGGACTAAATATTTATATCATATAGGACGACAGCAAGTGTAGTGTGGCGTATATTGCGTGGCACGCGCCAGCGCGCGTGGCGATGATGTTCATACTGTAGTAGTATTATGTGTGGCTGGCCTGCCGTGTATATATATCGAAGCGTTCCCTCGATGGCTTGCCGCGTTGTTCTTCCTACGGACAGTCGATCGGTGTTTCGTGTAACCGGGAAACTTCTCCCCTTTCGAGCGAGCGATGGGAATATCTCGAATCGATCGCCTATAACGGATCGCTAGAAGGACGATGACGACGACGACGACGACGAAAGACNAAAAAGCGACGACGTACCCTATAAACTTTGCTCTCCGCGACGTCGAGACCCAAGATCACCGACCGTCAAGGGGGAGGGTAGGGGGCGGGGGTGAGAGAGGGGTGGGGACACAACCTTCGTTACGAAATTATAAATCGTACAGTATATGTATAGAGTATATGTGTACGTATGTATCTATATATCGTACGCCCGCAGGGAGCGGCAGTGTGGCACAACCATGACTTAAAAAGCGACCAACTAATCTCATTGTATACGCGTATATGTCGTTTATACGTTTCCGACCTTTTTTTCTTCTCCCCCATTACGCAACTCCTGCGACGAATGTAACCTAGGATTATATCCCAAATATATATCAGAAGACCCCCATTAAATCCTGCACCGTCGCCGAGAGCACCATCGCGGGCCGCGTCTCTGCCGCAGCTGAGCGTCCGCGAACACGATTTCCGACTGTGTTCGCCTTCCTACAGGACAGTCTCTCGCGGCAGTCTCTCGAGCCTCGGAATCCCGCGTGCACGTTCGACGATAGCGCGCGAGAGAATTCAAATTCCCCTCAGTCTCTCTTCGATAATCGAAATATTTCGTCATGTGCAATAGATAATAAATTAATAAGTTCGTGCTGTCATGTATCTTCACAAATCACGTCGCGCGTCGAGATCGAACGCGTAGCATCGAGGAAGACACGTATCAAAAACACAAGTCAGTGTCATCAATATCGATATAAAAAGAAATTTCAGACGAATCGAACGTGCGCGAGGAGTTCCAGGACTCGTGAAAGAGTTACGAACGAAAGCCTACTACGTGGCTGACCTCACGAATCGCTGTGCCTCCTTCGCAGTAAGGGCAGTAGATACGGACAGTCTTGAGCCTTCTCGAATGTGCGTGAATCGATTGAACCGGTTCGAAAAAGTTTATCAAAAACAAGGCAATTTCGACTTTGTGGCCTTCCCGCAGGATCAAATGCAAACGAACGTACCCGAGGAAGTACAATGCTGCTTATGAAAGAGCGGAAGGTCGAAGAGCGAGAGAAAGAGGATATGGTCGCGAGGGCGAAGGAGGCGGTCCCATTTCGCGAGGCGGGCTGCAGATTCTTCTCGTTCGTAATTATGATCTTGAGATGATATCAGTAACGCGTACACCTTACATGGTAATCGAATCTATCTACTCGCGACGACGTCTCTAATTTCTATCGTAAATCGTTGCAAATTGGACCGACGACAGCACCGGGGGAAGAGTTGGCGTGCGCTTCATTTCCGCATCTCTCGGCTGCTTTCCTCACGGCCGCCGGCTATCGAGAGAGGCGGAAGATCACGGAAGATGACGATTTACAGGTTACACTGCCACAGTATCGTAGGGTGTGAGGAGTCCCCCGTGACCGCCGTGGGGGCTGCCGGTTTGCCGGCCGGGAGCTTCGTTTCTGCAACAGGAATTCGCGTTTTTGGCATCCGTCGCCGGCCGATCTCTTCACCACGCAACACTTCCATTCGCTTGCAGAGCTCTCTCTTTTTCTCGCGCGCTATTGTACTACATATTGTATAACAAAATTTAACGTGTTCGTTTTTAACGTTAGAAAGACAAAAGTGTTTGTTTAGCTCAATATATCAGTTGTTATGCGAAGAAGAGATCTCTGTACGCGAAATGGATGAAAACATGCGCTATTACAACAACTAACAGCGATGACGGCAATGATAAATGCTATGAATAAATAAAATATTAATAAAACTGACAATCGTAAACATGTCAGTTATTAATAGCGTAAGCAGGTTTAATAGCAGTGACAGTAGCGATTAGCTGCAGTGGAAGTACGATCAGCGCTTTATCATTATCACACATTCTAGTTTCGAATTAGTTACACAGTTACACGTTACACACAGCGTTATTCATCTACAAAACTACATGCGAACACAATGTTGTATTAGTAAGCGTTCTCGCGATGGAGACTGGGGACTTTGTCATGTCCGAAAGCAACGTTTTGAAAGGTCGTCTACTCTGCTCGTCGCAAAAGAAATCGGGTAGCCGAACTTCAATGGGATGATGAAAAATGGTATGAGTGGAAAAATGGTATGACGCATCTCAAAAGCTCTTCACATGTCTTTAACGTTTGTACACCCTGAGACTTGATTATGTTTAACGAACTTACGGCTTCCTGCGTAATTAGTCATGAAACAAGAAAAGATCAGACGTTCGTTAAATAGTTAAATAGTTGAAATATTCGAGACTCTTCGAAGGTCGCTAGTGAACCACCGTGCACTCGATCGCCGTCAATCGACAATTCAATCGCGCACATTCGCGCACATGTATTCGAATGAAGGTACGTAGCGAGTGAGGCGATGAATCGAAAGGGCCGATCGATAGTATGATTCATTAAAGAAAATTCGATCGTGGAGGCGAATCGGATTGCGGCCGTTGCCGCGACAAGCGATAAAACAGTCGCTCGATTCGGAAAATGCCGCGGGACACTTTGCCGCGGTATAACACGGGTAAATTACAGCTCTCGCGTGAAATCGCTCGAGACACAGCGGCAGGAACGGTGTAACGCCATTAAACCGTTCACCGTTAACCAAGCTCACTCGCGCTCTACTGACCTCTCTATGAGTTTACGCATCTCCTCGGTGGTCATGCCGTCCTTGCCGCGAGCATTCACTGAAATAGAAAAACACACGGCACGATTGACACAACGATTAAACTACTACGACAACACGTAACATGCAATTTGTGGAAACTATATAAATGATTAGGACTAAAAAAAAAGACAAAAAAAAAGGAAAGACAAACACATATAGTCCGCGGCGAGTCTTCTTCATTCGCTCGACTCGCCCGCCATGCGATACGTCCGCATAATGAGCCGCCGTACGCCTAATAATGCTTAGTGCATATGAAACGAGCATCAGTAAGTATAGGGCTGAATCAGAGCGAGATCGTTCCTCGGCAGGGGGCATGTCGCTGGATATCGGTAGGATTCGAACGAGAAAGGGCGAGTCTTGCCGATTTCCCGGTCGGAAATCCGAATCCCGAGTCCCAGCTTCATGGTCTTCCCCGTGTTCCGAGCTATCGCGAATCTTTCTACTGACCGCCGTAGTTGCGGTTGACAAGCTGATCGCGATCACACTCGGCCTCGCTGATCTCGTTGCTCTCCTTGCTGTCGTTGAAGCTGGAGTTATTCTGATCCTGATGGTTCCTCGGTGGCGGTGGCGGCGGTTCCGGCGAGCCAGACATGGGTATGTTGCGGGCCGAGCCTACGCTACGACGTCCGACCGATCCGCGAGATCCGTAGTGATCGTAAGGTGCCCCGTACTGCCCGTACTGTGATCCGTACTGGTCTTCCTCGGGAGCGCAGTTAGCCGGGTCGTCGTATTCGGGTGAGAAAACATTGTGCGTGCCGCTGCCGCCTCCTTGGGATGGTACTCGAGAGTAGCGGCCATTTTGACGGGGCTGCAAGAAAAATCGGCCGCGATTTCAACAATAGTTATTGAATATAACTTGCACACTAATTTGTTTGTATATGTAGGGGAAAGTGGTCTAAATCGGCCACCATTTCATTTTTTGATCATAATTCAACTTAATGAATATATTCCATATATTCTAATAAAAATATATTCCATATGAAAATAAATGATTAATATTGTAAAACTTAATATTGTTAAATGTAATATTGTAAAATTTAAATATTGTAAAAATATTTTAAAACGTTATCAATATTCTTAAAATAAAGAAATAAATATTGTTACAATAAAAAATCATTATTATATTCAAGAAAAATAAATAAATTTTTGCCAATTTTAACTAAAATTGAAAATGTTAATTAAGATACACATTTAAGTCGTAAGTTTTACACTTTCATAATATGTATGTGTATATTGTATATCCAAAAAAAGTACGTTACATTTTTTAAAAAGAAAAAATAAAAGTCAATATAAAATCATTTTGAAGTCATCTAAGATTTAGATTTCAATTATGATCAAAAAATGACAAAATTAGGTCAATATGATGTCAAATTGACGTTATTTTCAGTTCTCCTTGGGTGGGACACCTTTCTCATTTCTCCATTGTGCAATTAAATAAAACGTGGACTCTCTATCTCGTCCCACAAATAATAAAAAAATAAAAAATAAATTATTTCATCAATAATAAAAAAAAACACTCTGAAAAATATTCTTAATGCTTTGAAATTAAAAATAAAACAAAAAAGGGATGGCCGATTTAGACCATTTCCCCCTATCCTCAAGAATTTTTTAATATCTTTTATGCAATAACAAATAAATTGCAAAAGAGGTAGAAAATACCATAGATTGAGATCCAGAGCGACTATGAGCAGAAGCGTTAGTCGGATGTCCTACGGGTGGTCCCATAGTGCCAGAATGGCCGTTTCCTGGATGGGGGAAGGTCTGGAATTGCATAGCTTTGCTCGGGTCCATTTCCTCGCGGAATCCCAATAGATGGAAGGTAGCGTACGGGCAAATCTCATCCTCCATACCTGCAAATGGACAATCAACCAGGGTAGACTCTGCCGCTATGGGCGGAAAATCTACGAGACATTGTTGAACAATAAAGATTGCTATAAAGATTGCTTTTCGCGTATAAAGTTTACTCCGACAATTCCTAAGATCAGCTTGAGAGAATGGAATCGAAAAAGATTATTTGTAAGCAATGCTTCCCATTATTGATTTTACATGCGTTTAATATTCAGATTTAAACGAGTAAAAAATTTCTTTTACTCACTTTAACGTTTCTTCTTTCCTCGATTCTCATTCTATGTTAAATCATTAAATCTTCAACAATTGATCATGCGTATTAAAAATATATTTATTAAGTAAACTCGATTATTAAGTAAACCCGATCATCTTATCGGTAATTTTTATTACATGTAAAATGATATATTTTTCAATTAATTAATCATATTAATTTCAACTATCCATTTGTAATCTAAAATATTTAAAATTCTTCTTATCCCTTATTCTGAAAATCTTAAAAGTCGATACGATGATAACGGGCATAGAAACTTCTGTCTTAAAAAAGACAATAAATGTAAATGAATGTAATTCCTCTCCATGTGGTTCGTGTTATTTGTCGGCGTGCTATGATCGCAGGCATGCGGAAACGTGCAAACATCGAGAAACGAGACGTGCCGTTAAAGTGATGTGAGGTTTCACGAAACGAGGGGGGCACTTACGAAGACCGGCTGGGATGAGCCAGCGACATCGCCGGCTGCCGCCTGCGATTATCAATCCCGTAGGGCGATCGGGCGAATGCCGGATGCCCCGTTAACCAAAATTGCTATTACCAACCTCTGTGCGTAAGACCGTCCGCGCTGCCCATACGTGGTGGCGGTGGACATCTCCTGTTGGGCGCGTAGTGACTCAATTCCTCATACATGTGTCGCCTCGGATCCCACGTCGAGTGACTCCTTAACGAGCTAGTTCCACCTATCGAACACATACTACAAAGGTCGTACGACACGCTGGCGCCTATCAAGATTTGTCCCCGCCAACTAATAGCCCTGTTCTTTTTAGAAGAAACTCTAAGGAGAGGGTATTCTTTATTATTTTTTCTTTCTTTAAAGATAATATTTAATACGCAAGTCGATACAATCGACACTCGTTAGGCACCAACGGCGTGGTAAGCGCAAAATAGGAATAAACGTATTATATCTCTGCTGGAGGGACATGTACAAACTCGGTAACGTATATGAAAACATTTCGAAGCATGGCGAACGAAAAAAGAAATTGGCAATGATTGTGTGTATGGGTTCTGTCTGGTCTGGAAACTTGACATTGATTGGGAGCCTAACGTTGTATGTGCGAATCTCGACGTATAACCCTTTGAGAAAAGATGAAAGAAGGAACTATCGTGCCGATGCGACAACAACTAGACAAGTTGAAACTGATCTAAAAGGTAAGTGTTGGCAGTTGTGGCTTACTTATAACTGTACCTCGCTTGATACGATCGCAGGTGTTATAGTTTGAGCCGGGTACAGGTGGAAGCTTGCGATTCGGTGGTGCGATATATCCCAATTCGTCGCGAAGATCGGATCTACGTTTGTCCAGGGTAGCGCCGCCAACTCCGGTTTGCTGATAGACCACATCGTCTAAAATAAGGACGATCCAATAACTGTGTATGCGTGTTTTTCGATATTTCTGATTATATTGATGCATTGAATTGATTATTTATGCCATCACCCACGCTTGTGAAATAAAGGGAAAATTTAGGAAGAGGAAAATTATGAAATATTTACAGAGGATTTCAAGACTAGGGTGGTCGACGCGTGGATCGATCGTCAGAAAAAATTATAATGATATTATAATATTATAAAATAACAATAGTATCGGCAGTTGTAATTTTCTTTTTTTTTATTAGTTAATTAGGATTTCAAGGTTTTCATCACAATTTCATTTCCTGACGAACCTCCACCGTCTTTATATGACTTAGCAAGTAAAAGTAATTTAAAAAAAATTTGTATACATTGTCCCTCGTAATATTTCTCGTCGGCTGAAGAGATACCTCGCAGCCGTGTTTGTTCCGGGCCTCGAGTTCTTCTCGAGAGTGCCACGCAAATGACAACTATTCCTACTATTATAACAACAACCGTCGCGCCGACCGGCACCACCACGTTTACGTCGAGCCAGCTGGGTAACCATGGGAAGTACCGTCTCACATCCGCGGTATTGTCAGTACCGCCATTACGTACGGGAGGTGCGATCGTGCCTGTTTGAAGAAAAAGAATAGATAACGATTACCTTTATCGCTACCGTGACCCTTCCCCCTGAGAACGCAGATCACGATGACGGCAACGATTATAACGAGTATGGCTGCTACCACAGGTACGACCAGATTTAAGTTAGCCATGAAAATTTTCAGCGGGTCCTCGTCGTTGCCACCACCGTTCACGTCCGGTAGCTCGCGGGCCGGTGCAATGGTGCCTGGAACAGAAAACGTTTCGGCGACCGTTCAATCCAGCCACCATTGGCACCGGCTACGAGGCGCCGCTATNTGTCAGACCACCACCACCATACTCACCGCCAGTTACCGTCAAAGTCGCGAATTCGTACTCAGCCACGGCGAAACCGGCATTGTTGTGAGCTGTGACGCGCAAATGGTACCAGCTAGCGGGGTCCAGATCCAATACTACGAAATTACCACCCGGCTTGACATTATTCGAGACTTGATTCCATTCCTGCTGCATCCTGAAGAATGTGAAACAGGTGCCTTTAAATATCGATTTCGATATCGACCGGACATTCGCCGTGTATTATTTTTCTATCTTACTTCTTCTTGTGTTCAACAACAAAGTACAGCATAGGGCAGCCGCCGTCCGACCAGGCACTCAGATGCAGAGTGATGCTGTTTGTGGATACCTCGATGAATCTTGCCGCTTCGGGGATAATCGGTTTGGAGCCCTTTGTGCGCGTATTCAGAATATCTGAAGGATCGCCGATTCCAATTCTGCA
This sequence comes from Tetramorium alpestre, assembly GCA_021460005.1. Taxonomy (NCBI): domain Eukaryota; kingdom Metazoa; phylum Arthropoda; class Insecta; order Hymenoptera; family Formicidae; genus Tetramorium; species Tetramorium alpestre. Next base: position 665,747 of record JAJVSH010000035.1, on the reverse strand, counting down.
AAAGATTCATGTGTATAAAATTTCTCATTATAAAAATTGTTTTACAATTCAAATGATAAAGTTACCCATTATAAGCTGTGACGTAGATCTGATATCGGGAGCCGCACCACAAATTCTCAAGAGTATATTTCTGTGCCGTGGAGCTAATCTGAACGGTTTCCCAGTCGCCGAACTCGGGTTTGTAGTGAATCGTGTAACCGTGAATCGGTGCATTGTCAGTAGGATGAGGACGCAACTTCATCGTTAAAGAATTGGTGGTNGTGGCGGTAAGGGTGACCTGTGGCGAGTGCGGAGGAGCTGCGAGAATATAATTTATTATATTAATTTAATGTAATCAACTAAATAACAACTAAATTAAATTTTCGTGTACTGAAATACTTATATACCATGTACGACTAGCTGATGAGTTACAGTGTCGTGTCCAAATGAGTTTTCCACGTAACAAGAATATTCCCCAGCGTCCGCGCGGTCGACTTCCTTGATGAACAGCGATCCCTCGGGTAATTGTCTCAGTCTGTCGCTCGGTTGAAGAGTAGCGCCTCTTACTTTCCATGTTACTTCCGGTGCGGGTACGCCGACAGTAAGACACGGCAGCTTCACGTCTTCCTTGTATGTTGCGGTGAACTTGTCATCGAACGATGCAATCTTGGCCGGTACTATAAGTATACATAAATTATCAAGTTTAGAATACTTTTTGATTTATAATAGAAAATTTGTAACTGGTTCACAGATATAATTTATTCACAACTGAATTTTGAGTGAAGTAAGAAATAAGAAATTATACCTCGAACACTTGGTGCCAAGATCACAATTTTAGAAGCTTCACCTTCGCCGATATTTGTGCTAGCGGTTACCCAAAATTCATATCTAAGTTGCTTATCTAATCCAGATGCTTCGTGAGTTAATTGATTTGGCGGTACTTTCTGACTGGTTGACTCTTCCGCGTTATCTGCTTTTGTGTAAACGGTATATTGAGAAATAACTCCGTTAGGCTGGCTGGGTGGACGCCATGAGATAAGAATAGATTCCGCAGACATGACTAGAGCTTTGATAGCGATGGGAGCTTCGGGTGCTGAAAGTAGACACGAAAAATGTAGTATATCTGAAAAAAATGTAATTTTGTACGTTGAATAGTTTCTCAATTACCATCTTGCTCGGTCTGGCAGTGAATCGGGGCGGACTTAACACCGTCTCCGCCGGATGTGAAAGCTAGTACCTGCATGCTGTAATTTGTGTATTTCTTGAGGCCGTGCAAAATGGTCTCGCTGGAAGATGTAATTTTGGTGTCCTTCGTATTCTCATCGTACCACGTGTCGGACGGTCCGTAGATGACCTAAAGCAAATATTTAAAGACGCTACTGCAAAAAATTTTATGCCTCCTTCTCGAGTCGCGTTTTTACTAACTTTGTAACCGGTAATAACGCCGTTGGCCGCGGTGAGCGGCGGCGACACCCAAGACACTCTGATAGTCTGAGAGGTGAGGGTTGTGCAAGTAGTGTCATGAGGTGGCTGCTCGGGCACGCCTTCCGCAGTGTGCTGTCTACGTTCCTCGCTCATTGGTCCGGAGCCGACCTTGTTGAATGCCTGAACGACTACTCCGTACTGAGTGTAAGTCTTGAGGTTTGAGATCTGCAAGTGGTGCTCCTTTATGTCTTCCTTGGAGAAATCGACAGTCTCAAACATGTACGGCTTGTCCGACGACTGTCTATATCCAACGTAGTAGCCGAGAATCTCACCGTTCCAGTCCTCGCGTGGAGGCGGTTTCCATGTTACCTGATGGAATTTATATTTATATTGAATGCAATACAATTCACATATATTTATCGCGAAGCGATAAACGATTAAACTCAATTGTTCCACTCGTTACCTTCAGCGTGTGCTGATCGAGAGCGTCCACTTTGACGGAAGTTGGCGGACCAGTAGGTGCTTCCTCAGCGGTGATAATAGTGACTGTGTCAGACGGATCAGATGTGCCAATTTCGTTCTCAGCGACGATTCGAAGGTGGTAGGTGGTCGCGGGTCTTAGATTGTACACTCCGGCTACGTTCTGTTGTGAGCCAGGTACGAGCACTCGATCGATATCAGTTTCCCAGGAACCCTTGCTGATCTTATACTCGATAACGTATCGTTTGATCGGACTATTTCCATCATAAGGTGCAGCCCACGATAATTGCACCGAACGTCCTGATTTATCCAACACTTTGAGACCATAAGGAACTTCCGGTACCTCTATAAAAAAAACATAAATTAGATCTTGACTGTAAATATTTGTCAATTTATTAATAACATGTTTTGTATAATTATAATTATAATTACATATACGAACCAACCTTGTACAATCATGTTAATGCTAGTGTCATCACTTCCAAAGGCATTCGTGGCTACGCAAGTGAACAAGGCAGAATCGCTCCTTTCGGTTCGTTTGATGCTTAGGTCGGACAATACTCCATTGGCCAAAATTTCTTCGCGAATAGTGTAACGAGGATCGCTTTTTGTGTCCAATCTTTTGTTGTTCATGTTCCATAAAATGCCGATCGGTTTTTCGCCTTGCGCCTCGCATTGCAATACGGCTGGTTCTCCTCGACGAGCGGTCTGGTTTCTTAGTTTAATTTCAAATTGCGGAGGAGCTGAAAAGGCATTGCAAAAAGATTTATAAATTGCAATAAAAATTATGGCAAAATGTAAAATACAAAATGTCATGCAATCAACCATGAAATACCTTGAACCGAAATGAGAATGACAGCTGATAACCCTGATCCAATGCCGTTAACAGCCTCACAAAGATAATAGCCTTCATTCGTCTTTTGGATGTTGTTAATGGAGAGGGTGCCATCTTCCACGCTAATATCAGGGTTACTCAATTTCAAGTCGGTATAATCTCCCGGCGTATCCCCTGTAAGATGGAACAGACGTGTGTATTTAGTGCACGCAAGTAGAAAGGTTCATTATTTGTCAGACTGCGGTTGAAAGTGTACTTACCAGCAGCTCTCTTCCATGTGACCTGAGGCTTGGGGAATCCGTCGGCTTTGCATTCCACTCGTGCATCGGATCCTTGAGCAAATGCCTTATCGGTAGGTTCCAGAATCCAACGAGGAGGTACTATTACAGAATAAATAGATTAGCCGCGATGCACTTTTGCGCACACAAGATTGTGCAGTATCCAGGAGCCAGTCGCTTGAAAACTCGAGTCGGCCACTTTTTAGAAATCTTGGAACTTACTTTTATATTTATAATGACAAAAGTCTTTAATAAGATAATAAGATTTAAACTTATTTAAACTTTAAACTTTATTTAAGCAATTAAATGTAATAATTACACTAGTGAGTAATTACAGCGATTGCTTTCTTTAAGTTCCATGAAATCTAAAATAGTAACAATAAAAACAAATTCAATAAAAAATGACTTTTTGAATTTTATCGAAATTAAAAATATTTGATTATGCTTAAAAAAATTAATGAAGTTACTGATTAGCAGTGTTATGTAAATGTTAAATATTAAATATTCTTTACTTTAGTATTAAAATCGACAAAGACTCGAATTGTGACAATTTTGTTGCATGCAGAACAAAACGCGACACGCTCCTGCTACTGCGATGAATAGAATGTACAGCATGCGGGATTCTGAAATGATTATGCGGGTATCTAATGCATGGAACAGAGAGATAGAAAGTGAAAAAGAGAGGAGATGCATGCGGAAAGAGAGACTACGGATTCGGCTCTGAAGGAGCTCAACGACGAGCATGCACGAAGCGCTATCGAATTTGTACTCGAGCACGGTGCACCATGCTGTACCGCGTTTATGAATAATACTCGATTACGCTCGTTCATGTATAAACGCATGCATATTAAGTATCCACTACGCTACATACGCGTCTACAAAATGAACAAGGCAAGATGTGTGATGAGAGGTGGTGAGGGGGCGAGGAGGGGCAGTGTTTGGGGGAATCCATTCGTGGATACAGGGCTGAAGTGATGAATTCATCATGGGGTGAATTCTGAGATGTGGTTGGATGGTCGGTCGGTCATCTTAGTACAAGGACGCGTTTTAGCGCGAATGGGGGTACGGTGAGGTATAAATCGACACTCGAAACGTACACGAGATATGCAACTTGCATGAGAGACCTACGCAATCGCCTGCGATCGCAAAGTAACATTTAGATCGTCTGTGCTCCGGGAACGGCGAACGCGATTGTGAAGGATGTAGAAACGCGATGAGATTCGCGTGCGAAAGGAAGGTACATCCTGAGCGTCGCGTTACTTTGCCGCAGGGATGATCGAAGCCAACGTAAAAAAGTCGCAGAAGAGCGGCTGACGATGAGAGCAAGATAACGATGCGGTAAAATAAACGAGGAAAGGCCAGCGGCTCGGCAAAAGCTATCGTTTTCTCAAACCACAAAGGAATTCGGATTGATCTTGCTCGTTGGCTCGCTTGAAAGATACATAGTATAAAGGAAATTACAGCAATGAGAAGTAAGTATAGACAGAGGCAGAGAAAGAAAGAGAGAGAGACAGAAACAGAGATAGAAAGTGTGAAAAGAAAATGGCAAGACAGCGAGAGAAAGAGTATACGCGTGAGAAAGTCGTCACCGGCGACGAAAGCAACGCTCATGTATACAAGTTGGGCTGAGCGCGAGGCGAGCTCCAACCAACTGAAATTCCAGAAAGCTTTCGCCAACAGGGGAAAAAACACACGATCAGCGTCACAGCAACGATGAATAAAATGCAACCAATCAAGCCTGCACTCAAATACTCGCGCGGGACCTGCGCGGCCGCGTTTCTTTTTTTTTTTTCATTCCGAAACTTCGCTCAACCATCATTATCAACGTCATGTCATTCTCAGTGCTCCGTTTTTTATTCTGGACCTAACCGTGGACTCGTAAGGTTGCCTCGTGGATCGCCCTGCCCGACGGATTACTCGCGACACACGCGTAACGTCCGCCGTGCTCCGGTGTTACCGGCTCGATCAGTAGTATACTCGTCCGTGGGCCGAGTTTCCCGACGCTGAATCCCATGAACTGCGACAACGCTTCGCCCTCGTGGGTCCAGGCGATCTCGATCGGCGTGTCGCCTAACGGCACCATGCATGCCAATTGGGCGGCCTGCCCGGCATAGATCGGTCGGTCTCCAAAATCGAACGGACTGATCCGTGGCAGGACTGCAACGGAACGGCAGATAGATCCATGCTTCCATAACGATCCCGCATTCCGGTTCCCTCACGATCGACGCAAACGATCGTGCTGATCGTCATCTGCGCATCATCTCGTTTTCTGCAATACGCTCTTTCGTCCAGGATTCTAACGTTGCCATTCATTTGTATCCGGCGTACTGTTATTCTCAGTAGATTGCACGACAAATAATCGATGGCACTAAACTAATTACATGGAATAATCGAGACTGGCAGCCCTTCGATTGAATCGACTGAGATAACACTTCGGGAACTGAGATATCGAGATGAGAGAAGGGATACGGAGTGACAGAGACGGAGAGACAGTTCTGGGTCGGAACTGCCGGGAGAGAATGGGAGACACGGCTCATCTCGTCGTGATCGACGTCTCGTACTCGATTCAAACAGTCGTAAGCACAAACTACTCTCGCCTATGCGAATCAGCTAAACGGTTTAACCTCGTTACAAGGAAGACAACTCTCTATAGATAGAAGGGAGGAGTATGCGTCGAGCAATGCAGATTTCCAGACACACATATCTCGTAATAATATCATTACAACAGTTAGGACAGACAGATTGGAGATTTTACGACGTACGTGAAGCGGCAGCAAGGGTCGTAAATCTAACATATTGAAACGCTCTACTGATAAATAGATAAATATATAAATGTATATCTACAACCGAATAAAAGGGTAAACGTACCACTGCTTTCCGCTCAAATAGTAACACGCATACAAAACGGTAGTACTCTCACTACGCGTACGCCCGTTAAACACCATCATCATGCCGCGCGGTTTCGCTTTGTGTCAAAGAAAATTATGTATATATATATATATTTTTTTTTATTTTGTTCTCTGTTTTTACTGGATGCTTTTGTAATCGTGTGTTCGTTTTCTCTGTACCGTTCACTTTCAGATGGGCGCTGTGCCGAGCACTGCCCGCTGGATTATCGGCGACGCAAGCATACTCCCCGGCGTGCTCGCCCCTAACAGCGGGTATCGTCAGGGCCGAGACTCTATCCCCCAACGCGGTGATACCCACTCCTTCGCCTACCTCTAAATGGCGACCCTCGAACAACCACTTGAGCGAAATCGGCGTGTCCCCCTTCACGACCGCGCAATGGACGATTATCAGATCGCCGGAGTTGGCCTCGTCGAACGTAAACGGCTGCAGATGTGGAGCGACTGCCGGGAGATAGAGAACGGACAGAAACTAGAGACAACAGGCAATAATAGACAAAGAAACAGAAAGAGAGAGAAAGAGAGAGAGACACGCGGGCGAGAATGAACCCGCTTATCGAGGCGAATCTGCGCTGCGTGAGATCTAAGACGCGATACCACCGGGCACGATTAGCCTGATTTCCGTAATCGTAACAGCCTGCTCTCGTGTCTGCACGGCTGCATCCGCAAAAGTGGTGACCGCAACCTAAATTTTATCGCACTGGGATTGATAAGAGCGCGACGGATATTTGAGCGGAAATCGATTTTGATAAAACGAGTGTCTACGGGGAAAAAAGCGGCGGTCTGGGATAACGGACGGGGAAACTGCCAGGAGAAAGGAGGATTCGCAGGAGTCAACGAAATATCGAGTAGATTCTTGCGGATCAGTATGCACCGTTGACAATGAGATCGGCCGAGAGCTCGTGTCTGCCGGCAAGGTTTTCCGCGACACACGTGTATGTTCCAGCATGGGTCGCCTGGACGGATCCTATGCTCAGTATGGCGCCGCGTCCGCCCAGATCCACGATCGAGATTCCGGAATGCGGCGAGATCGTATGACCGTTTAAGGTCCAACGAAGCTGCAAGGGTGGATCGCCCTCGACCACTGCGCACGGTACCGTTACTACTTGACCCGAGTTAAGCGGCTCCTCGCCGAACGAGAATGGCAATAATTTCGGAATGACTGGAAGAGAGAAAGAGAAAGAGATCAGAAAGGGAGAGAAAGAGTCTTGAAGTCGCAGACTAGATCAGCACAGGCGGATTATTAGCGCGATTATTAAATCGACGACGGGAAGTCGTATCATCTCGCGAAACACTCCTCGCTTCTTTCGTCCTCTCTTCGTTTCTTCTTGCTTCCGCTTTAACATCCGTGTTATGGCGAGCGTGTCGTTCTTGTATTGTATGCCACTATATGTTTCGCGATGCTAATCAATAAAATCAAAAGAGAGAACAGGCAGATATAACCAAGGAAATTTAAAAAAAAAAACATGTCACGTTCAATAACAACATTCGATGACTAAAGTGACAGTGACGGGCTCTATAGAACACAGACACACGTCGTGCTACGAGTAATATCGAAAAGCGAAGAAATTCAAAGAAAAATAACAAAATGGGATAAAAATATAAAACGAGGACGAAGCCTCGAGAAACTCTTGGGAAATATCAGAGGGACGGATAAATCAGACGAAGGATAAATTCGGACGAAAGATGGCTAAATACAGAAATGCGAATCGTGGCCAAAGACTTGTCGGAAGGTGTACCATTCACGTCCAAAATGGCTGAATGGGAGACCGACCCAGCCGCATTTGAAGCAACGCAGGTATACTCCCCGGCGTGTCGCGCAGCTACCGATTCGATGGTCAGTTGTTTGACGCGCTTTCCGGTATCGGACACGATCACGTCGCCGTGATAAGTTTGTATGGGACGGCCGTCGAAGGTCCACGTGATCTCCAGAGGAAAATCGCCTTTGGTCACCACGCACTGCTCCGACACCAGGTCTCCGGCGTTAACGGGATTCTCGCCGAAGGAGATCGGTGCTATCTGTGGGGAGACTGCGATACGAACAAGAAGATAAAGTATAATGACTTGAGGAAGATGAGAAAATCACGTGTAATAATTCTATGAAATCCGATAAATATACACTTGGATTTTTTAGCCTTCCAAGGAAGAGAATCCAAAGATATGAGAAATGAGCAGTTTTTGCGATTTTTGTTTGAAACGTAAAATACGAGGGGAATAAAATTGAAGGTTGCTTAGGTCTTTCATGATATGGATTGATTTCCAAGGACAGATTCTGTTATCGATAGCTTTGGCGATTTGAATTTGTTGTTAGGAAGGATTTCGAAATTTTTTGCGGGATAAAGTGCTGGCAGTGACACTACGTCTTGACATGCGGCTTCTTTTTAAATACCATTGACCGATAAAACGGCGGAACGGCTGACAGATCCAACCAAATTGCTTGCGACGCAGCTGTATTCGCCAGCATGACGGGCAGTCACAGATTCAATGGTCAGAACGGATGTCTTTTTCCCGGTATTTGTGATTATCACGTCAGGATGAGTGAGACGCGTAATAATTTCGCCATTGAGGCTCCACCGTATTTCGATCGGTAGGTCACCTTTCAAAATGCTACACATTGCAGAAACTTGCTCGCCCCAATTAGCTGGTTCTTCACTGATAGAAAATGGAGCGATTTGCGGGGCGACTGAAAACAATCGCAGAAAGTAATCAATATACAACTGTATATATAAAATATATATAAACCCTTTTTTTTAAATCAATGAAATCAATTTTGTACAATTATTTATGCATCGTCGAGCAAACATACCCCGCTCTTTTCCGTCGCTTCGTTAATAATCTTAGATACCTTTACTAAAATCTTTGTGTTCGTACGTTATCAATTGTCAATTATACCTCACACAACAGGACGATTTTAGAGGAGTGCCGTGTTATCGCTGTATTACGCGAGGATAGGAGAACAGATTCGTCTAGATACGTTATGCTTGCAGGCAGAGTCCCAAACTCAATTTTTCAGTCGTAGCGAGACACTTCACTTCATGCAGTGCCAGTACCGTTCACAGCCAAGGTGGCGGAGTAACTCGTCGCTCCAGCAGCATTCGAGGCTGTGCAAGTGTACTCCCCGGCGTGTCTCGGACTCGCAGCCTCGATTGTCATTACACTGACTCGCTTGCTGGTGCTCGATATCGAGATATCTGCGTAATTCTCCTTGGTGATAAGTTCGCCATTCAGCGCCCACGATATTTCGATCGGTAGGTCTCCCTTCACGATCGTGCAGACCGACGAGACCGCCTCACCCCAATTCGCGGGCTCGTCGCTGATCGAGAACGGCGCTATCTGCGGAGCGACTGAAAACGATTTTCCAAAGCATGACAAACCCATTCACAGACAAACCCATCGAGTTTGAACACCTGTGTACCAGAAACTGTATCAGTACACCACAAGTAAAACTATTGCAAAGATGTCTATTGGAAAAATGTTATTCTAGTCATAATGTACACGGTCACAGTCTTGATATTTGTTTCATTATTATTTTGCGCTCTTCTATCAATATATTTCTATCGCTTTCCTCCATGGAGAAATAATACGATAAATAATAGTTTTAAATTCGAGAAAGATATAAAGATAGGCAAACTCAGCGAGAGAATAGTTGCGATGCCGTTGCTTCGAGCCAACACAACAATGATAAGATAGCGAGATGCAAAATCTTTGCGGTTACCGCGAGTACGCGATAAGGCCAGACAGACGCGTCCTCATCGTACTCCCCGTACTCGACGAAGCGTGAGGGAATGTTGAAAAGATTGTGAGCGCGAGTGAAGAGGTTGAAAGGGATAATGAAAAGGAGGAACGGTTTTGTCTTCGCCCGACGAAGGAAGAATGGTCGAGACGTCGCGAATATATTCATGTGTATACATGCGCGCGATGTTACCGTTCACGGCTAGAGCTGCCGTGTGGCTGGAGGCTCCGGCTTTGTTCGACGCGGTGCAAGTGTACTCGCCGGCGTGTCTAGCCGCGACAGCATCGATCGACAGGACGCTGAGACGCTTGCCCTTCGTGATAGAGAACTGATCTGTACTCTCGGCGGATATCGGCTCGCCGTTGAACGCCCAGCTAATGTCCATCGGGAAGTCACCCTTGAGAATGGAGCAGGTCGCAGAGATCGCCTCGCCCGAGTTTACCGGCTCGTCGCCGAACGTGAACGGGAAGATCTGCGGAGCAACTGCGATCGCGGATCGCGCGTGAGAAACAGAACGGCAAACAGCACCCCGTCGGTGAAATTCCCCGCGCGATTTTTACAATCTTTACGAAACAGTCGTCCACGCGAAACAGTCGTCGGGAGCGATCACGGCGATCAGGAGGCAAGGGTCGTATCGTGAGATTTAAGAAAATGCGATGAGCGGGTTTATGATGAACTATGAAAGTGAAAATCGCAGTGATGGATGAGACAAGTGCTGTATGACGTTTAGCTGACGTGCATGTGTGTGCTTCTGGAGATATGTAGGTACCGTTGACAACGAGGGTGGTCGAATGGCTGACGTTGCCGGCTCTGTTCGTAGCTACGCACGTATACTCGCCCGCGTGCCTCGCGGCCACGGATTCGATGCTGAGAGCACTCATATGTTTATTTATGTTCGTAATCGTGATATCCGAATCGTGCAAACTAATCGGCTTGCCGTTAAACGTCCAAACGATCTTTACGGGAAAGTCGCCTTTCATAATGGAACACGTTGCCGAAACCATGTCGCCCCAATTCGCTGGTCCGTCACTGATCGCGAAAGGCCCTATGTGCGGCGCAACTATAATATTATAATAGCAAACAGTCAGAGATAATTTCCACAATTGTTAGATTTAATTTTATCTAAAGTCATAAAGAATAATATGGATAATAATTAATAAATTACACACACGCAGTTCTGCTCGTAGAATCAATTCTTTCGACGATGCATCTTTGAATTGTTCTTAATATCGCTAAAAAGTGGAAGGAAAGGATTGTCGATGAGATTTTTCAGCATCAAATTGGTAATATTTTTTTTCGCGCTTTCGCACGAGAAAGAAGGGATTGTAGGAAATGTGGGAGTGATGTACCGCTCTGCACATGCACGATAGAGGTGAGAAAAGCTACGCGAAACACAAGACGTGGGAAGACCTTTATACCGTTCACGGCTAGTGATGCGGAATAACTCGTTCCACCAGCAACGTTGCTAGCTGTACAGGTGTATTCCCCAGCGTGGCGCGCCGTCACGGCATCGATCGTGAGCAGACTGACACGCTTGCTGGTACTAACTATCGATATGTCGGGATGATCTCGAGAAATTGGCTCGCCGTTGAGTGCCCACTCGATCTGGATCGGGTGATCGCCCTTCAATACCGTGCAAGTTACGGTAATGGTGTCACCCCAATTTGCCGGCTCCTCGCCGATCACAAACGGCATGATTTCGGGGGCAACTAGAGACGTGTCTTAATTATAGCCCTATTCTGCATTCGTCAAATTTTAAACGTCGTTTCTCGCCAGAATATCCATTTACAACGCCATATCATTAAGCTTAGTACAATTGTAATAGATAATAATATCTATGATATGTACACTTGAATCTCTCTCTTCATCTTGCGATGTCATGAACACAGCCTGTCACTTGCATTAGACCTGACAATGTGAAGGAACATGAGGACCTCTTGGGAATGAGTGTGTGAGTGATCAGTGTCAAGCTACATGAGTGGACGACTCATACATGCACTGTAGAATTAATAAAAGCTTCGAAGAACGTCATATGGTACCATTGACAGCTAAGGAAGCGGAATAGCTCGTCCCACCAGCAGCGTTAGTGGCTACGCAAGTGTATTCTCCGGCGTGGCTAGCCGTAACGGCGTCGATCGTGAGCAGGCTGACGCGTTTGCTAGTGACGATCGTTATATCGGAAAAATCGTGAGAAATCGGCTGGCCGTTGAGCGCCCACTCGATCTGTATCGGTTGATCTCCCTTCAAGATGGTGCACGTCGCGGTGACTGTCTCTCCCCAATTCGCCGGCTTCTCACTGAGTATGAAAGGCGCTATTTCCGGAGCAACTAAAGTGGACAAATGACCGATCGTGTAACGACTAAACTACCGCTGTTGACGTAACATTGACAATCACGAGTACGACAACACATGTCTTTGCGATCTGACAACGCCTTGAAGACCGCGATTGACCATCGACGATGATTTTAGAGGGAAAAGAGGGGAGGGGACAATAATGGATAATAGACGATAATGGGATATGGAGGATAAATGCGTAGGGAATCTCTCAGACAAGATGTACCGTTCACAGCTAAAGTCGCCGAGTAACTGGTAGCTCCAGCTTTATTCGACGCCGAGCACGTGTATTCTCCTGCGTGTCTCGCGGCCACGGACTCGATGCTGAGGATGCTATTCTTCCGCGTCGTCGCCAGGATATTAATGTCCGAACGATCTGGCCGGATCGGCTCGCCGTTTAACGCCCACGAGATTTCGATCGGTAAATCACCCTTGAGGATGGCGCACACCACGGAAATGGAATCGCCCCAGTTGGCTGGTTCCTCGGCAATAGCGAACGGTGCGATTTGCGGTGCGACTGCAACGGATTCTACGTGTTTTTTTCCCCTCTCTCTCTCTTTTTTTCTATGTAAATCGTCAATCTTCTTGATAACGTAATTACCTGATGCGCGGCAAGAGAAAGATTTGGAAGAGGAAGAGGAAATGAATAGAGTTGTCAGAATAGCTGCCGTTACTTCTATTAGACGTCCGATTATGCACGCGAGTTTCGATCGGAGAGGAAAAGGAAAGGAGAATAAAAGGGAAGAGCGATTCTAAGATCAACATTCTTTTCTAACGATTATCGTAGATACCGTTGACTGTCAATTCCGCGGAATAAGTGGTTGCGCCGGCAGCATTGGAGGCAACGCAAGTGTAAGTGCCCGCGTAACTCGGACTCGCAGAATCTATGGACAGCAGGCTGTTCCTCTTGGTAGTAGTCACGGATATTCGCTCATTCTCCTCGATAGGCATTCCATTTAACGCCCATGTGATCTCTAACGGGGTGTCCCCGTTAACCACAGTACAGACCGCCGAGACGGAGTCACCCCAATTCACCGCCTTGTCGGCCATTTCGAAAGGGGCGATGCGCGGCGGTACTGTCAAGGTCATAGAAAAGCTACTTCACACTGAACCGGAAACGGGACGAGGGAAATAATGCATGAGAAAGAGCTTGAAAATTTGCAGAACGTAAAAATCTCAGCCTTCCAGATCTTTCATTTCCAATTCTTTTTTTGAGATGCAATTTGCTTGAGAGCTTGCCGATAAAGAAAGACCAACAAGGAAACACTATTGATATCTTATTGGCATTTTCTATTCGACTACCGATCGTTATCAGTTACATCTCAAAGCTGCGGCGCATTACCGTACACGCAATCTTTCCTGAGTGCCACAAAGCGCTAAAAGAAGCATAATCCGGTATTTCGTGCGTCCAACCAACCACCCAACCGTCATTGATTCAAACTGGATAAGCGTACCGTTCACCGAAAGAACCGAAGAATGGGTAGCGGTTCCGGCCGTGTTGCTCGCAGTGCACGAGTACTCGCCCGCGTGTCTTGCGGCTACCGATTCGATCGTCAGTTGGCTGGCCCGTTTGCTACTCCTGCTTATCACTATGTCGGGATTGTCGTAATTGTGCTCGTCGAATGCGCCATTCGCGATGTCGATCACACGCCCGTTAAACGACCAGATTATGTCGATAGGCAGGTCGCCTTTTATCACGGCGCATTGAACGGTCGCCATCTCTCCCGCATTGGCAGCTTCGTCACCGAAGGTGAAAGGTGCCAGTTGCGGTGCGACTGTAACCGCGAAGGGCACACTCGTGAATCACACGTGGGAGCTACCGGAGTGGCACCTCAACACTCGCGACAAGGTAACGAGAAATATTGCCGAGTCAAATTCAAAACTAAATTGGACGACTCATAAAACAGCACTTTTGAATCTTCAGAGGGAAGATTGAGGAAGGATAAGGAACGATACTTCAATAAAGGACATCGAACAACATTGTAACGATACATTATAAAGCGATACGGGAAAAGAAAACAAATAAAAAGGAAACAAAAGAGAAGAAAAAAAAATAGAAATATATGGGCCATCGTTTCGCTGTCACTGCGGGATGGACCGTATATCATCGTCTCTGACGATAATCTCGCTGCTGGAGTACTTTACGTTGTGCAGGATTATCGTTTTGACGACGACAGTGAGCGCGAAGAGCGGTGATTACTCAATTGTTATATTACTGCGGAGACACAAGAAGTTACAAAAGGATAACGAAATTGTATATATACAGGTGTAAGGCAGTAAGAGTTTCTTTTTACATATACGAGCGCGGTACCGTTCACCGAGAGTACAGCCGTGTGACTGTCGGATCCGGCGGCATTGGTCGCAGTACATTTGTATCTTCCAGCATGTCTCGCCGCCACGCTGTCGATGCTCAAGAAGCTGACCCTCTTATTGGTCACGATATTAACGTCCGGCCGACTCGAGTCGATCGGGATGTCGTCGAAGGTCCACATCAATTTTACAGGGAAGTCACCCTTGACGATCGTGCAAGAGACCGACAGCATCTCGCCGGAGTTGAGAGGATCGTCGCCGAAGGAAAATTGAAGGATCTGTGGCGCGACTGCGTGAACACAGCGTGACACGGCGACACAGATAGGAGGGTATAATGAAAGACAAAAAATGTGAAAGTGATGATTGGTCAAAGGATAATAAATGGTACATTTGTGTATAAGTGAATATTACATCAGTCAAATTTTTTATACATGTTTAGCATAACAAAAGAAAAAAAGAAAAAAGAATGTCAGTAGAATTTTAACGTTATGTTAGTAATATTTATAACAAGAAAAATTGGTTATTATAATAATTAAAAAAAGCTGTGTATTTATGTGTTCATAAGTGTTTAGTGATCAGCTACGTTAATCAATCGCTTGAACGATGCTTCAGGAAAATGTGGAAGATGCATGATAGAGATGGGGACGAACATTCATTTCTTCCGTGAGAATCGATTTGCATGTACCGTTCACAGCCAGATGAGCCGTATGTGTCGTGGCACCAACGCGATTGGACGCAGTGCAGGTATAATCGCCGGCGTGTCGGGCCGCGACCGATTCGATAGTTAAGACGCTGTTCTTTCGGTTCGTGCTGGCTACTACTACGTCGGAGTCGCGACTGTCAATCGGCGTTCCGTTAAAAGTCCAAGTTATCTCGATAGGCTGATCGCCCTTCGTGACGGAACAGGTGACTGAGACCAGCTCGCCCCAGCTGGCCGGCTCATCCCCGAAAGCGAAAGGCAGTATTTGTGGGGCAACTGGAAAGAGCGACTGGGAGAAACGAGGCAAGAAAGAGCGAGTATCGGTTCATGATGCGGCATATCGGGGACCTCCTAATTCGGAAGCATTTTTCACGCGTTATGACGTCCGTTTCAGTCAAGTACGACATAGACTGCATAGATGAAGTTGGTATGGCGGTGGAATATGTATCTCGTTTCGTCTTTCAACAAGGATGGTGGGTAACTCGATGGATGAAGGATACTTCAGGTTCGTGACAATAATTGTGTACAGCGAGTCTATTGTAACGGGAACCGTGCGGAGGGGATTAGGGTCATACCGTTGACAGTCAAGGTTGTCGATCGACTGACGGAACCAGCTAGATTCGACGCGGAACAGGCGTATTCTCCGGCGTGGCGCGCCGAGACACCGTCGATGCTGAGGGTGCTCAAGTGCTTGCTGATTCTGGTGATCGTGATACCCGTATCTTTCGACGTGTCGATCGGTACGCCGTCGAACGACCACGATATGTCCATGGGCATATCGCCCTTCAGGATCGAGCAGGGCACGGACACGGAGTCTCCCCAATTCGCGATCTCGGCATTGAAAGCGATTGGTAGAAGCTGCGGTCCGACTAGAGGTATCGTCAAACAAAAGATCATGCTTTATTATCCGAAAAGGAATGCGAAACCGTGAATTACTCTCGTAATGGCTCTAGCAGACACTTGTGCGTTCATTCAACTACCCATCGAATGGTCGCATCAAAGCTTTCGGAGGATTCAAGTAGGCAGAGGATATATTTTCAACGACATGACGCAGAGGAGGCGTGACAAACGGAGGAAACAACTATGGTGCTGTTTGTAAGGTTTGTTGTGCAAGGAACCAAGAAGGTGACAAAACGCAACTGAAGAATGAAAAAGACTGTGTTCTCTAGGAACAGATAATCCCGAACCATTGACGGTGAGGACGGTCGAGTGGGACGCCGTTCCAGCCGCGTTTTCGGCGGTACAAACGTACTCCCCCGCGTGTCTCGCGGTGATGACCGAGATCATAAGCATGCTAACGCGATCCGCGACCTTCTTCGCGAGTACGCCGGAGGAACCGCCCATCTCTTCTCCGGGATAGCTCCAACGTATGTTCAATGGCAGGTCGCCGCTCGACACGATACACTGCAGATTCGCAAATTCTCCGGCGTTCATCGGTAGCTTCGTGAACGCGAACTCCTGAACGACCGGCGGCACTGAAGATGGAGGAGTGATGTATGGATGTATACGATTATACGCGTCCTGCGTCAATGTGCCACGTTCGTGGATATCATAGACATGTTACGTTCAATCTCGAGCTTCTGCGGAAACTATTCCAATTGTGCGACTTTCACATTGAAGACAAACGATTTTTTTCTCAATTAACAAACGCTGAAGTCTGATTTTGTCTTAGATCTGTAAATTCGACATTAATGTCGCGGGAAAGAAACTTGAACTATTTTATCTCAGTATGAAGCAATGCCTATAACATGCACGGACGCATGGCATCTGTTGCTACGCGAGACGGTCGCGCGATGGGAGAAGAAATTTGAATTGAAAACAAGCGCATCAGAATTTTTTTACTAACGATTCAATCGGCCACCGCCATACCAACTCCCAGACTTTCCACGAATGCGTGTCCTCTTTGTGGATCGACGTACGTTTGCTCTATATTATTAAGTGGTCGTCAACGGGATCATCCGTATGCGTTTCCGAATCCGTGCCCGTGTCCTACAGTCGGACCCTTTAGAATCTACGACACGTTCCCTACACGTGTGAACGACACCCTCAATAAACAATTCGCCGGTACCTCCGGCACGGTATCACAATCAATATGCGACATAATAAAGTTTAGTGGTGGCTATATATATAACAGACACGATCCACTGTAAAGAGAATAGCTGCAAATAAAAGTTTGCTATTCTAATATTATCACAGTTAACATCTATGCCGTTGATCAATCGATTGGCTGCAAATATAAATATATCTTCCTTTTCGAAATTATTCAGGAAACATATTTGATAAATAATTAATTGCTAAATAGAACATTGATTAATCACTTTGCGCATATTATTGTATATATTATGTTATTTATGCTAAATATATTTAAAATTATTATATTAACGATAAAAAGTAAATTTCTCTTTGATCACAAATATTCTACGTATTATAATATTAAATTTAAATTTTCATCATCTCATTTAACAAATTTTTCATTAAAACTCAATTCTTTTAAATGTCAATTATAATGTCTAACTATTGATATATTACTGAACTTTATGATATATAAAACAAAGAATTAATATTTGTTACAAAATTTAAATATTATACGAGATTATATTATGAGAAGGAATGTTAAGAAAATAAAATGTCGAACTTACCCATGACTTGAACTTCCAGTGTTCCACGTGCGCTGTAACCTTGTGCATTGCGTGCCACGCAAGTGTAGGTCGCCTGATCGCTCATTCGTTCAACGTTCTCGATGATGAGTGTACCATTGGGGAAGACCTTTTGCTTTCGGTTGATTGGCAGGACCCTGGTGTCTCGTTCCCAGACGATGCTCTCAATCGGGTATCCAGCAACAGGGCAAGTGACACGTAAAGTTTCTCCAGCAACGATGGCCTTCTTATCCATGTGACGAATGAACGGCAAACCATAAACGTTGAGACGGGCAGAATGCTCAGCAGATCCAACCTGTAACAAAATTACGCATTATACATTTAGAATATTCTCGGAAGATTTAAATTGATTAAACAAATATATTGAAAGAAAAGAAGTAAATGACATATAAAATATAAATATTACGTATTTCTTTAGTAAGTGATTAGTAAAGTTAAAATAAGAATTTTCTATATGTACATTTTCATTAAAAAACAAAAAATCAACCTTTGACGCAGCAATGCACTTGTAGAGACCACCATCATTGGTATGAATGCTCGAAATATTCAGATGTGACACGACATCACCATTGACCGTGACGTATTGTCCCACTTGCAGTCTCTCGGTGTTCGACAACCGTTTTCCATCAAGTTCCCAGGTAATTTCGGGGGTAGGATTCCCGCTGGCAACACACTTCAAAAACATGCTCGGTCCGGGCTGAAGAGTCTCTTCGGCGAAGGCTTGACGGATCTGCGGGGGCTCGACTATCGATAATCAAAGAGATGAAAAGAGATGAAAAGATTCCATTAACGATGAACAGCGTTACCTTTTATATTCGCGACACTAATTCTTCTAATTAATGATTTCATATTCATTTACGAATGTGTCACTTCAACAAAAATTACAGTGATTATATTTAAAATGTATTAAAAATTTTTTATTTTACGAAATTAATATCAATTTTTAATTGAATTAATCACAGATATAGCAAATCAGTATGAAAAATTAATATTGTTAATTAATAATAAATTAATAATAAAAATTAATATAATATTGTTACAATTAGTAAAAATATTTATTATTAATTTGATTTGAAAACCAACCTAACAAAAATATAATAAAAATTAAACTCACATCTTCCACCAAGTTTTAATTCTGCCGTTGCTTGCGCGCTTTCCTGATCATTTCTAACGAAGCATTGATACATTCCCTTGTCCTCCTTCTTCACACTCTCAATCCTCAACACGCGCTCTTCCAATCCAAGGGGCTTTCCATCCTTGAGCCAGGAGATAGTTTTGATGGGATTGCCGTGGACGGTGCAAGTGAAGGTCGCTGGTCTTCCAAAGTCGATGGTCTGTGTACTCGGTTCGATCTCCGCGGTCAAAGGTGCCGTGACGGTCAAAACGGTCTCCACACTCTCGCCGCCGACGGAGTTGTTGACGATGCAAAGATATTTACCGGAATCTTCGACTCGGGCCTCACGGATGATCAGAGTGCCGCTAACCTGACGTACGCGCTCATTCAGCTGGACCGGTTGACGTCTCGACGTGCCCTCAATGAATTTGTACCATCTGAAACGAGAGGATAAAAACTGCCGATTTTCGCGTCAATGCCGGAACGAGAGTTACTCGTTCCGTACCTTATGCATTGGCTTACTTATATAAATCAGAATTTATATCGCAAAATGGAACAAGAATATACCGATTATATTAATTTTTTTATAAATTTTATTTACGTATAAATTGCTTTTATGTAAAATTCTTATATAAAAATTCTTTAAAGAGAAGTATTTTCATATATTATTTTTTCATATATTATTTTCATATATTATTTTTATTGTAACAAACGGCTTATAACCGTAGCTGTAGCAGAATAAAAATGAGACACGAGACTATGAATTTGTATAAATTCGATAACGGACAACATTGTTTGCTCCATTCTACGCTACTATGTCTTAAATTCTATACACGGGGCTTTGGGCGTCTCTGGGCACGGCCTTCCGTTTCTTTCACCGATCCATCGGTGTTGCATCTCTCACGCGAAATAATTTCATACAAGAACAAAACCACAATTCAAGACTAAAACAAGACGATTCTACTGTAGCCTCACGATCGAGAATTTAAGCGATGCAGGCGGGGCGCAACAGAAGAATAAAGACAATGGCGACGACAATAGATTAAAAGCAAAAGAATATGTAAAAGGGTATTCGCGTGTCGATCCTCGGCGCGATAAGGTCCCTAAGGGAGAAAGTGAGGGGCAATTGCAGCGTGAAAGCAAGTACGAACGATTATACTTGATTCGTGATATGCGATTATTCGCAACGGCACTCGTCGCTGATTAGCCTAGGCAGGAGTGTAAAAAAGAAACGGCAATAATTCACAATAAAATGACGTAACCAAGCGATCGCAGCAGCAGTTTTTTGATGTGGTTGTTGGAGGCAGATGCTAGTGCAGGGTCATACTTCTCTAAGCAACAATATCTCTCACACGTAACAATGTATGTATCGCGATATAAAGTCAATTTGAAAATTCGTTCTCCAGCATTGATCAATCAATTTTAGCGTCGTAAAACGGGGGTTGCGAGATATTGTCGGTCGTATAATCACAAATGGTGGCGGACAGTGGAAGGCGGTCGGGCAGGGAGCAAAAATGGTGGTAGTGAAATTGGCGGTACGTTTAATGGCAATGGTGCAATTGGACGACGTGAAAAAACGTTAAGGCTCGATCCTCCTCAGTCACTCACGCCCAACGTGTACATGAACGAGCGATTTACTTCTTTACCTTATCTCTTGAACAAGTGAGAGAGAGAGAGGGTGGGGAATGAATTAATACGAGCGGATGAACGGAGGCACGAGAAGGTGGCAAGGACTTACCAGCCAAATATTGTGGGACTTATTTGGAGGTGTGCAGGTGTAGGGCAACATTGACCGCCCCATTGATCGGGTGACGCCCTCTCGGACCACCCGGATCAGCACCGAGGATACCGAGGGAGCAGAGGGCCCTCATCCTTTTCGAGGTCGCGCTTCCGTCACCTATCTCGAGGGTTGAGGGGAGGATCCAGTTGGCACTGAAAACCAACACGTCCGATTGGCCCCGGAACAGGGATATACATTTCGTCATTAGCACTATCGTTTGACTCATGTAATACCGTGTTTAGTTTACATTCGGAATTGAAAGGCCATCGTGATCACTGAGTCGTCGCATCGAAAACCGAGAGCATCAGCTTTTTTTTCAGTCCTTCTTCCAAGCTCTGCTCTAATCTACGCTCTCTCTTGTTCTCTTCCCCTCTCCTCTTCCTTCTCTACATTCTCTTTCTTTACGCTCTTTCTCTCACGTTCTGCACCGGGTCTTAAAAATACTTTTACATTTCCTTCCTGGATTTCAACAACATTATCCTATCTCTCTATAAAAAAAATCATGTCCGTTTCTTTCTTCTTGCCCCTGTCGAATCTTACGGTACCGCCACCCGACACGGGGTAGAGGGTAAGGATGGAAAATATTAAAAGTGAATACAGGATCTGTGCCCCGCGGAGCGTGAGACTACATCCAAATCAGGGAGAAAAGAGATCTATACGGAGGAGTGTACCTAGTTATCGGGGCAGGAAAGCCTTGTGCCGCACACGCCAGCGCCAGAGACTCGCCCTCTACCCCGCGGTACTTAAGGCCGTCGCCAGTCGCCTTTGGGGCAGTACGACCAGACGGCTCTGAAATAAATAGATCGCCCAAAGTGTGAGAGCTTCGTCTCTTTGTAACGTTTCGATTCCACCCTATTTTTTTTTTAATCGTACTCCGGTGCGCGACGTTTGAATTTTTAAGCGACTAAGAGTTTTATTATATACATACCCTATCACCATTGCGTTTGTCCTGGCTTAAGTCGATAGAATTTTCGCATGCAATCTACTCACCTGACTATGATGCCAATCTTGCCAGATGGTGAACGATTTCGAATGCAATATTGCAATGTTTACATCTGCTAATTTATTGCATAACGCTCGTAGTTGAACAGTATCTAAATATAATATAACAGTATCTAAAAACAGTATCTAAATAACATGACGTTTCAGACATTTCTTTAGAATTTACATTACAAGACAAACACAAGCGTCACGCAATAAATATTGGATGTAAACTATTGGTTATATTGCTATCGGCTTAATTCCGAATTTACAAATTATTCACTCACAAACTCCTTAACTTACGAAATAATGCACTATGCCCATCTACTTTCATTCTCTATCGCTCATCGAGAACATTCTTACGTTTGGACACTCTACGTATTTTAATCTGCTGGAATATGATTCGCTTTATCGACGACGATGACGAAGAATAGAGGAAAAACAGACACAAATTGACGCGCGTGGAGGAAGACGTTCAGTCTACCTTGTAAGAGGTACAGGGTATCCCTGAAGCGAATGGCTTAACGCGATATCTTGACCTTCAACAGCCAGGATAACTTCAAATCTGAACTTCTTGCCTGACGTTCGTGGCGCAATTTTATTTGTACCTTCTGAAATAGCATCGTGAAGAAAACACAGAAAAGAAGATATTTTAGCGATCGTTGCTAATGTACCTCGTCAATGGGACAGGAAAACCCTGAGTCGCGCAGTCCAAGGCCGCCATACCCGTCTTTGGTACATCTATTAATTTACCACCCTCATAACGTTCACCAGCAATGCGTGGCGCAACATTGCCGGTTGGTTCTGTAAGCAGGGGATCGATGCAAGAATACGAACTAATTGACTAAAAGAAGGCGTATCTCATTTCTTCAATTGGACTTTCTCGCAGTTATATTATCGCAAAAAAATGAGATATATGAACGTATATTTCGAATATATTTCGAAATTGCCTGATATACGATTCTAATTCCGCATCGCGATTTGCCAATCGACTTGTGAATGCTTGTACCTGAATGCAGGTGCTGGGAAACCCTGAACAGGACAAGGTAGGCCAACCATTTGTTCGATTAGGATGTCCCTCCTCAATCCGTTCACATCCTTGTCTCGTACATTCGGGCGTACACTGCCTCGCGGCTCTGCAATAGCGCAAACAGTGGGAAAAATGGGGAACGCGACGCTATAAACTTCATCATCGTCGTCATAATCATTGTTATCAAGCGCATTGTTGACGCATGGCACGCAGAATGTGGGTTTACGGATAGTAAAATGTGAAGATAACGATTGATAACTGTTCTCATTTTATTCTCATCTTATCTCAAAAACCACATCATAATCTTTTCTCTTAAAAATTTCTTTAATCCAATTTTATATCCAATCTTCTCAATCTTTAATCTAATAATAATCAAATTTAGAAATATTAAAATAATTGAAATAATTTTATATGAATTTTGAACAAATTGTGATAATTCACTGACGATTTATGTTAAATTGTTCCATCTTGCTCACCTGAACAAGGGCGACGGACTGGCTTGAGCCTCGCAAAGCAACGTCACTGCTTGACCCTCATTTTTCATCATTTCGTCAAATTTAGATCTAGGAGGCAATCGAGGCGGACTACTTCCAACCGGTTCTAAAAACGAAAAGGGCGAGAGGTTCACCTATCGCGGAATCAATCGATATCTTCACATATGTGCTTCAATCTAATATTAATACACGATCGGCAAGATGCACTTCTAATTTCAGTGAAAGTAAATATCACTGTTTCCTGACATTTAAAAAATTGAACAAACTTTAAAGATTTAATATTTCCAGTTCCTTCTTGAAAATCTTTTCCTGAAGAATAAATGGTTTCTTTTATATGTGCATAGTTGCAGCAGGCGTAAATTTATTTAGAAGCAACATGGTTTTTTATTTAATTTTGTTCCCTCTCTTATCAACAGGGAAACTCTTATCAACAGCTAACATTTGCATCGCGCTTACGTCGGTGTACCTGAAGACAGGAAGTGGATTCGCTTGAGCCTGACACAGCATCGCCATGGCAATTTGCGATGCAATCGAGAGGACAGTTATTTTAGCTGTCGGTGGCACTTTCGGTGCTGCGCCAGTTACTGGCTCTAGATACATAAACAATAAGGCAATGAAACGAGTCGAGGTATTCAATATATCGTCTAAGCGAACAGAACTGTCCTTTGTAAAGGAAAGAGCGTTATGTCAAAAACGATCGAAGCGCGAATAAAATTGATGAAACGAAGGAGAGTTTATAGCTCCGCTATAGAGTGTAACAATAATATTTGTAAATACCTATAAGCTGGAAGAGGGTGTCCCTGCGCGGGGCATAACATTGTTACAGCCGCTGCGACGACATTTGCGAGAACATCATATTTAGACGTGGAAGCGACTCTAGGCTTGGCACCGTTTACAGGTTCTACAGAATGATAACGTTACGAAAGCTGTATCGAATAGGCAAGAACACGCTCTATGAAAATATTTAAGCTAAATAAATATACTGATGGACTGACCTAAATGCGGGAGCAGGGAATGCCTGAGCATCGCACAACAAACTGATTGCGGCATCATTCGTCACTTCGAAGGAATTAGACTTTGCCGTTTTTGGAAATTTTGGTGCCACGCGACCTGCTGGTTCTAATGCGCGTGGATTTTGTTATTTCTCATTATAAGTATAACATATTTATACCAGGACAGACGCGCCACCGCCGTACTACAGTTTTTAGTTAATAATTTATTATATAT